>JBBJLS010008282.1:0-16065 GCA_037577275.1 Bryconaethiops microstoma
CTTTCCATTTCTTTGTCATTGGACAAACTTACAAAATCAGCGAGGGGTCAAATAATTATTTCCTCCACTGTATATATTACCCGCAATCATGAGGCAGACAGTAGCTGGGCCCAGAATGGAGGCAACTGTGGTGATGGTCTTTTACAGCATGTACAGTTTGGATATGGATTTTTTTCTTCTCAATGGTCAGGTTGCCACTAGCAAGGAGGTCCAAAGTGTTGGCCATAGTGAAGGGACCCCAACGGCGTCTTTGATTGTAGAACTCCTTGAACTCCTGAGGAGCGTTGATGTAGGAGTCTGATGCCGCATTGTACTGCTGCAGGAGCAATGTGCACAGCCAGTGGTCTTCACCTTCACATAGACCAAACAGGCATGAGTCAATTCAGCAGCAGAACAAACATAATGCCTTGAATTTAGCATGTTGTATTTAAATTATCCCTCACTGTGCTGAAATTTGAAAAGTTATTGTTGTGTGTGACATACAGATTAATGATAAATTATTTTGATAAATTATTTTTAAAATTTCTAATCATATATTCATTGCTGTTTAATTCAGTAATAATTTGCAGTATTCTAACATTTTATTTAGTGTTTAAATATACTTAATACTTATTTGCCACAGCGCATCACTTTAAAAATATGAGTCATTTGGATTTTAATTTTATTATATTCTAAACTAATTCTTAGTTATTATGACATTATCTACAGCTGTTCATCTCCCTGGACACATGACATTTCTTCATTTTTTAAAAAGATTCTACAAAGTTGAAATGGGAGAGGTCGCTTCACAGAAGTAGTATTTGTGCAAATCTGAGCAGAATCATTTGACACATGTACGTGCAGCAAAGCAGTTTTCTATTATTGAAAACAGTGATTTCTACTCTAATCGTCAGTGCCCATTTGTATAAAAAAAAAAGATAAAGGCTTTGATGCTTACCTTGATCATACTGTACATAGTGAGCGGCTTCAATTGGTTTGGTAGTGTATCGCTTCATTACATTATCATCCATTAGTGCTGCAGCCCTAAACAGGCTGAAGCAGCCTGGGCTACACAGCACACACCCGAACACATGCTCCGCTGTCTTCTGCAGCCAGTGGCCCACAGCATACTCAAACTTTTGATACCACACCATCGGCCCTGAAGAACAAGCAGAGTGTGAAGGTTTTTGTTGTTTCAGAAATGTCTTGATGGTAAAATGGGTTGAAGGGGTCCTGACTTCTGAATTTGTTACATTCCTTCAGCAATCAATGATGACCTGATGCTGCTCCAGAGCATCCTTTGTATTGGCAGTGCTATTCTATGGAGATTATACACTGTGTTTGTGCAACTGAATTCTTGTGGGTGCACCTTAAAATGTTTGAACTGGCTGTATATATATGGTTCATACTTCAAAAGGAACCTGTTTCTTACCTGTGCCAGTAGGATGAATCCTGTCACATGCAGCGCCCACTTCTGGGTACATCCTGAGCCAGTCCACCAGAAGCATGACAGCAGAAGGCTGGAAATCAGTGTCACCATCTAGTACCAGAATGTACGTGTTCTCTTTGGCTTTCTGGAGAAGACATGACACTGGTTTGTATCCCAAAGTTTAGGGTTATAAGTAATCTGGGCAACGATTAATTTTTTTAATTTATTTATTTTTTATCACGATTAATCACATGGTTTTCTATGATTAATTGCAATTAATTATATATGTATACACAAAATTAAATTATTAATTCAAAAGAAGTGTATTGCGCACCTTTATTTTTAAAGTACTGCTGTATGAACAAACGTGCAATAACATAAGGTGCTTTTTAATGGCCGTTTTACCTTTAACACAGTTAAAGTTAAAATGTTTCTTGTAAAACATTTTAATTTCAACTTAAACATTAATGTTATAGGAAAACAAGGATGGGGGTGTCCATATTTTGTCTATATTATCCATATAATCATATATATTATAATACAATAACTCCTGCAGATCAGCAGTCGTAGAAACCGTCTGGTCTCGTCCGCCACGCCCCTTCGTCCTCTTGCTGGTTGTTTATGTTTGGGCGCGGTGGTTAGCAAGGCAATGAGACACACCTTAATGGAATGAGCCTCCACTCAGCATGAGGATGAGGGGACGTGGTGGACAAGGCCCGGACGTCACAGTCAGCTGTACTCAGAGGCGGAAGGTTTGAAAGTACCCTGCTTCTAACAAAGAAAATGAGCGTGTATGAATTGCAGTGCAATTTAGGGGTAATATTGGTATTTTACGTTCTACCACTGCAGGAGTTCAGTGTACACTGTATAGTACTAATATTTACCTTTACATTTTCTTTACATAATATTTACCTTTACATTTTGTCCATGTAATATGGACAAAATAATGGGATGCCTGACCCCCGCAAAAACCAGCCAAGACTAAGAGTGCTGCATGTTTTTCCCACGAGCACAAACACACCAAACTTTCAAAATAAAAGGATTTAAAATAGTAAAAAATGCGTCAAAATAGTAAAAAATGCATTAACGCATTAATAACGCATTAACGTGCCCAGCCCTAGTTATAAGACTAAATTGTGAATTGGTTATGCACTAACCTTTAGAGATTCTTCAATGTTTCCTAACTCCATCTCCTTTTCTTCATACATTTTAAAATGTGGCCTATTCAGTTCCCAGCCTAGCAGGTAGTACAGGTACATAATCTGGGGGGACCAAACAGTCATTTGTTAACTTTAAGACCCCTTGAGGAAGACCAGTTATAAGTCCAGCATAGCGGTGTAAAACTGGCAGTGAATGACTTCAGCCAGTGTCTCTGCATACTCGTTCACACACTGCTCATTGCCTTTTTGCTTGAATGCATCATCGAAGTAAATGCGCAACATAATTGAACTGGTTTCTCTTTGGTCGGAACCTGTCCAGCCTAAAAAATGAAGATAAAGGTTTCATATTGGGTCGACCCAAAATTATTTTGACCACAATGACTAACTCTGTTTCACTGTTACCTGAACATTGAGATGATCATCTTCATCATTTCATCATAGGTCTCATACCACATGGTTGCACAGAGGTAGATGGTCATCTTCTCCTTCTCCTTTTTATTGAAAAGACAATGCCTTAAACAAAGAGAGTTATAGCAAAATAACAGCAAAAGTGCGATACATAATTAAAAACATATTGTGACTAAATCTACAAATGAGATGTAAATCTGGAAATGAGATGTAAATACTTAACTGAGAAAAAACAAAATCAGTAATTGGTAAGCAAAACTGACTTAGTACGACTTCTTGAAATTAAAAAAAAAAAAAATTTTGTTCCTTTCATGAAATCTTATTAAATCAGTTTTACTACCTCATTGACAGACTGTTTTACTTAATATAACCATTACCTCTCATTTTCAATATATTTTTCAAGGTCTTGTTTTTTTTAGGTGTGGGAATTTTGCATGATGGTTTGGCTGACATCTTTGTGAGTTTTTTGCACAAATTCACATAGTATAATTTCATCTTCAGACATTCAAATCAAGTACCTGCTGTGCCTGGACTGATGCACCATCTCAAACCTGGTGTTGAGCAGCATGGACTGGTCGATGAAAGCTGCTTCATAAAGGTTGCGCACAAACATTTCCTTTGTCCTCTCAATTCGATTCATGCTCAAGAACCAGACATAGAGTGTGCAGAGCACCAGTCCAAGCCACCAACTAACCAAGGAGCTGCCCAGCAGGGTGCAATCCACCATCTTTCCTTCCGAGCAGACATTTTGGTTGCAAACCTCAAGGGTCAAGTCCGTCACCAGCTGTTTCATGATAGTCATTCCTGACACTTGTACATTAACAAAGATGCTGCAAAAGCTGGCAAATGTGTCACTGAAATGTACCTTTTGAACGAACTGCAGGTAGGGTAACCAAATGGCTAAAACAAAGGCTGCCAGGACAGCTGAAGAAGCAAGATCATTGGAAGGACAAAGCTGCGGTGAACAGCATGCATTTTACAGCCACCCAGCGGCACAAGGCAGTTAAAAGAACTTGAATGGCAAAGAGGCTCAGGACAATGGTTTTGGTGGGTGCAACGACCGACAGGACTGACATCCAATCCTGTCCTGATAGTTTCACGTAAGCCTCTACAACAGTGGAAATCACAGCAATTCGCACCATGCTAGACAGGTTCTGCGACCTTTTGATGTCCTTGATGATGTTATTGAAGAAGGTAATCTGGAAGAGCATGGCATAGTTTTCCCACCAGTTGAGAGAGACCAGGAAAGTGCTTCCTATCTCTAAACCCACAAATGGAGCCATCTCCTGCTTTTTGCTCACCTCTCTAATGTAGTTTATGCCAAAGAAAATGAAGCCAGCAATCAGGAGAACTGCAGAGGCCACTGAGGTTACTATGAGGTGCTTCCTACCGTGTGCAACCATATTTACGATCACCTGTAGCATGGCTAATAATACACCAATGCCGTTCAAAAGCATCACATTTGTCAAGATGTCAAATTTTGGCATGCAGATCAAGGTGAGGATGGATGAGCCAAGAGCTACCAAGAATTCTATCATAACAACCTGTCCAGAGGTCAAAGGCATAAAAAGAAGTAAGTCTAGAACACTTTCCTAGATATGTATGTTTTAAGCCAGTGTTTCTCAGTCTTGGTCTTGGAGCATTTGTACTAAATCTAGTCAATATATCTCATTTTGATTGTTTTAAGAATATTATAATTTCACTTTTATCTAATGACGTTTTATCTAATGACATTATTCTATTGGAAGAATGCTTAAATCATTATGTCTTGAAATAATCAAAATTCTGTCTAGAAGCAAGCGACGCTATCTGCCAATATAAAAATTACATGAAATAACATGAAAATATGTCAAATTAAGTAAATAAATAAATGTTCTTACACTAATCACATAATGAAAGAAACTAGGTATGTCAATCCTTAAGGCATTAATTTTTGCCAGCTCCAGTCGTATACAAAAGTTTGTTACATCAGACACTTTATTCATTTTATCTGGAGTGTTGTTTTTATTAAAACACTGGGCCTCAATACTGGTCCTGCACAGCAAAACGATTACAGTTGTATATAAGTGTAGTTGAAGTCCCGGGCATTTTCTGGTAGTTTTTCCTTGTATTTGGTCCAAAAAAAGATAAAAATAAAAGGCTAGGACTGAGACTCAGTGTTTTCACAGAAAGAACACTTGATAGTGTGTTGTCGGAGAACACACAAATAAAATGAATTATAATTTCAGATTGCACATATATAACTCCACACACACACACACACACACACACATACATAAATACAGTAGCCCCCTCCAACATTTGGCACCCCTGAAAATGTATTATTTTTCCAAAAATTAAGAAATAATTGTTTTTAACAAAATAAATGGTGCCACAAGCCTTAGAACCCCTAACAACTCCTGTACAATAAATGTAACAGATACATTTTAGTAAATTATACTTAACATTAAATTCTTGAGTTTGGGTCCAAGCCCCTAGTGAGCAAGCCAAAGGTGACAGATGCCAGGAAAAACTGCCTGAGCCGGGGGAAGAAATCTTGGGAGGAACCAAGACTCAAAAGGACCCGGAAAACAATTGGAACTGTGACAAACAATGCTAGACGAGGACCCCTGCTTTGGTCATATGAGAGTAAGATTGAGCTTCTTGGCAACAATCACTCCAGGTGGGTCTGGTGTAAAACAAAGGATGAATATGCGGAAAAGCAATTCATGCCCACTGTGAAGCATGGGGGAGGATCTGTGATGCTGTGGGCCTGTTTCTCTTACAATGGCCTAAATAAAAATATGGTGCTCTCTGCCAGAAAACTGAATATGGGTCATCACTGGGTCTTTCAGCAGGAAAAATATCCAAAACATAAGACGAAATCACACAGAAATGGTTCACTAGAAACAAAATCAATTAAGGCTTTATACACATCTTTATCAGGGGTGCCAATAATTGTATAACACACAAGATTTTGGAATGTATGTAGGAATTGTCAAATGACCATTTGTGAGTATTACTCATTACTTGCCCATATGAGTGTTTGTTTTAATGGTGTTTTGGAGTCCTTGAAAGCAATTTTCCACAAGCTCTTGATTAGTGTTAAAACACTTGGAGCTATTAAAAGGCACCCGATGAAGAGGACGGCATAGGGTTTGGTCTTTGAGGTTTTGTTGATGATGCTTATTAGTAATAAGAGGGATGTCTATATCAAAGAAAGAGTAAAGAATGACAGACTAGTGAATCGAAAGATCATTCATGAGAAAGCTTATAAATGTGGTATAAATGTACACCTGTTACCATTAGTACATGGAAATTGTCCATGGTATCTATATTAAATTTCCCACTTTTCCAAAACCATGGAGTTGCCCCTCCTTTGCTGTTACAACTCTCAGTCCACAAGATTTTGGAGTGTGTGGGAATTCTACAGAATGACCCATTCAGTGTTTATCTATAGGGACTGCGGAGCTATGTGGGACAGAAAGACCTAAAACCTATAATTACAATATACTATAATTAGTATATAGTCCATATACTTTTGACCATATAATGTATTTGTATGATGTGTTAATAAGGTAAATTAGTTAAAATCTGTTTGTTGTGATAATAAATGCCCACATTTCATACGAATGCTTGAACATTGTATTTTATGGTAATTTCAATCATAATATATTTTGTTATAAAGTCTAGGAGCTATTGTCTTTTTTTTTTTTGCAAATGTTTACTGGCAGTGATTACTCACTTTGCTAAAGAAGGCGAGCGCAAACACCAAGATTCCTACAGTAGTATTGGTGATGAACTGGATGACACTCAACCGTTTCCGAACTTTCTGCTCATCCTGAATGATAGGGACCTCCTTAGCAACATCCCAGGCTTGCCTGGTCCTACAACACACCATCAAAAGCTTTTAACCATTTATCACTGTTCTAAACGGTAGTCTTTGTAGTCTTGCCATATCTGTTATTTAGAAATTTCTGAAGGACACAAACAAATGGAACAAAAAATCCCTGCTTTCTCTTATATTGCATAATGTGATATTTGTTTAACTTATAACTGACGAAGCAAAACATTACATACGTTTATGTAAACCTGAAACCACTTATGACAAAATAAAATGACAAGCGAAAGAAATAATGCCCGAATCTAAGAAAATTCCACCTACCTGTGCCTTCTTTGCATCTGAGTGTCATGCATGCATGTCCTGTGCTTAAGGGGCAAGACTGTGATGCTGATTTGAAATATATAGTGAGGATTTTGTTTAGCATTCTTTCATGAGGATTCAACTGAAACTGCCACTCCTAAATTCTTCGCTCTGGCGATCTGTGATTTTTTCACAAGGAAGTGTATAATGGCCAACCAAGGGTGATGTTTGTGTTTCTTATTTTCATGAGAAATTCATTCCTGCATTATTATGAGGGCAATGATTGGATTTACCATGGTAGTTTAGGGTATCAGATAACTATCAGCCTGTAACAAATCAGCTGATAGTTTCTTATCTCAGGTAGAAATGCTTCTCTTTGTAACACTAATTCTTTGTAACACTAATTCTTTGTATTAAGTTTATTAAAAAAATAATAATAAAAAAACATAATAAATTAACATACAAAAACCACAATATTTTTAACAGGGGTAATTCTGTATATATTTATAGCCCAGTTCCAGTTTGAATTTGTAACTGTATTTAGTTCAACAAATTATTGTTCTAGTTAACTTTTATTTACCCATTTGAACTAGTCAGTTCATTAACTTTTAATTTTGTTAACATTAAGAGCCAATATCCCCAAATCAAACCCCAAAACATGAAAACAAATCACAAATCAAGACCAAAAACCAGTGTTGCTTGGTCATCAGGATAGGCAAAACCAGTCTTAAATTCATTATTTTACAAATATTTTATATCACCTCAAACTTCAAAAATATCTCATTAAAAGCAGTTCAACCTCAAATCAACCTTAAAAAACAAGTCAATTCAAAAACACTTCAACCTCCAAAGGTATCAATTCAACCCCAAATATACTTCAACCTCAAAACATGTGAAGTCAACCCCAAAAACACTTCAAGATCAAACTCTTGTTCTTGTTTTTATGTCTCTGTGTGTTTGTACAATCATAGCATAAGCAGTTTCCTCTGTGATCAATTAAGTTTTCTGATTCTGATTCTGAATCTACCTAAAAACAAGTCAAGAGAGTGTACAGAATCATTTTCTTTCTTTACCTGAAAGACAACAGTTCTTGAAGTTCTTGGGAAAGATTATGGTAATGCTAATTTACCAAAAAAACCCACTACAGATAATGTCTTTCCGTAAATGGTATAGACAGATTTTTTCAGATTAAAAAACAGATACGTCATATCTTGGCTGGTATGCTTGCTAATAAAGTTACCACAAATTTATTTGGTGAGTAACGTCTCAGTCCAACACAAGCTACAGCACTTGTTGTCCCACTTTACACATTCCTGCAAAATAATCTGACAGGAGGCCTCTTTCAACCTTGGTTTCTCAGATGATAATGTCATGGTAACATGCTTGAAAAGAAAAAGAAAATTAAAAAAACTGTTCCAGTGAACTGTAGTGGGCGTGTGGACGCTTTGGTGTAGGTGTTGGGGAAATATGTCATTTAGTACCAGAGAAATTCTTGAGCAGGTTTATAGAAACAGCAGAAACCTGTTGGTGCAGGTGCGGCGCTTGAAAGAAAAGAGGTGGCAGAGATTGATTTTCCTTCATCTGCAAGAAAGCACCAATGTGAGTGAGAGGTAAGTCATTTCCTCATACTGATTCATCAGTTTGCATTTGACATAAAAATGTATTTCTTGTCAAGGTAAATCACTGCAAGCAATGCATTAATGAGTCCAATTATGTACATGCATGTAGAAACACAAGATGAAGACATTTAAGATGACAATCTGAATTAATCTGGAGACGGACTCACCAGAAACTTGGACATAAGATAAGCAGCTACGTTACAGGACTATCATAGTTCAGTGCAGTACAGTACAGTGGTATAATTTGGAGTACCAGAGGAGCAGCAAGACTTCAAGATGCAAGGTCGCCTGCGTTTGCGTCCGTGGCTGGAAGAGCAGATCAGGTCGGGCAAATATCCTGGAGTCATGTGGCTGGACGAAGTAAGATTAATCAATTTTAAGCAATTTTTTACATAATTATGTCTTTTATATAACAATTGAGGTATTTGTTTGAAGTATTATATTAAAAGAAGTTATAGTTTAGGTATGAACTTTATAATTAGTCATAATGCATATATATTAATATTAAAATATAAAAATTTTAATCGCGATTAATCGCATGGTTTTCTGCAAAATTGTTTTACGTAAAATTTTAAAATTAATTCAAAAGTAGTATATGCCGCACTTTTATTTTTAAAGTACTGCTAAAGTGCGATACCATTTGTTTTGCAAACTCTTTAAACTAATAATGAGTTCTTTAACAGCAGTGTTCCCTTGAACCCAGTTACACAGCTGCAGTTCAAATATTTCTAAATCTTAAACATGTAATCAAATCAATTATAAAAACAAATCTATTTACTCCTGCCAGGGCAATCATGTTTCATTTAGCTCATTATAGAAAAACAAGTTTCCCTCAGAGTCCAGAGCATGTGGAGCAGAACCATTATACTCGCTGCAAAGAGGGACCAACTCCATATGAAAGTCTATGTATCAGAATGCAGTTCCTGTTGGTGTAATGGTCAGGCGTCCCAATACTTTTGTCCATATAATATAGACAAAAGTAAAGTAATGTGACGCCTGACCGCCGAAAACCAGCCGATGCGCAGAGCTGCATATTCCGCGCACTCACGAGCCCTAAAAAAAATCAACTTTCAAAATAAAAGGATTTTTAAAAAACATACACACACACGATATATATATATATATATATATATATATATATATATATACACGTGTGTGTGTGTGTGTGTGTGTGTGTGTGCGTGTGTGTGAATCTATATTTTCCTTTTTGCTTGTGAGTTATTCAACTCAATACTCAATTACTCAATAATTAATAATATTAATAATAATATTCAATAGCTATTCAAAAACATTTTTACAACCGATGCTATCACAAAGCAGCTTTACAGAATCCGCCTATTGGTTCTACTTAATAGAATCCAAAAATATTTTTAATATTTTGAATGTCAACCCAAATCCTTTACCTTTTCACCATTTCAAACTTTAGGCAGCCAGAGTCTTCCAGATTCCTTGGAAGCACGCTGCTCGACACGGTTGGAATATAGACAAGGACGCCACTTTGTTCCGAAACTGGGCAATTCATACAGGTGAGAGGCAAGTTCAGGCACCAGTGAACAACATCTCTGATTACACCTCCAAACGTTTCCATCTCAACACGCTGATAATGTTGCAAACTTCATCCCATATGACCGAGGCACTGTAAACAACTTATCTCAGCTTCTGGAGATTCGATACGTGTCTCTGACAGCTTAAGTTCTGACCGCTTATATCAGACTTCATGTCTGTCTGAAATACAGAGGATTTTTTAAAGTGCCCAAGCAATATAAACTACATTGTAGTAAATACACAAAAGATGTCCTAAGGGACCTTAAGGGAATATGGCCTAAGGCTAACTTAAATTGTTTACCCCATAAAACACTAGAATAAATGAAAACAAACACAAACGGAGTAAATTGCAACAAGAATGTCTGATATAATGTAATAAAGAAACCAAGTATTGAATGGTAACCTCTAGTACTACTGGATTGATTGTGAGAGGTCTGGAGATCTGGACAACATACTGACATACATAAAATCACTATTTATATTAATATTAACTGCTCTTTTCTCAAACTTAATGAGTAATCCTTAAATAGCTATTTGAATATAATGCATTTAAAATATAAATAATTGGTGTGTATATAAGGATGTGGCTTTCAGACGGGCCAAATTGTTATGGCTAAATGATCAGGTACCTTCATTGTGGGGTGTTTCTGGTACCAACCAAATGTGGTTAGTACCTACCAAAAATGATCAGAGGAAGAGCAGCTGTTACATGAGTGATAAAATCAAAGCGAAGGTAGGCCTGTCTGTCTGATCCCACATCAGACCTACTGTTTCACAAATCGATGAAAGAGTGAATGTTGGCTGTGACAGAAAGATGTTCGTTGCAGCTCATGGGGCTGTGTAACTGCAGACCAGTCAGAGTGTCCATACAGGCCTCTATCCAGTACCAAAGTACATTAAATGGGATTGTGAAAATCAGAATAAACAATTGAGGAAGGTGGCCTGGTCTGATGAATCATATTTTTCTTATATCATGTGGATGGTCGCGTGCAGTGCAATCTTTGGATTTGTAAAAATTTAATTTGTACAGCTGAGAAAGAGATGGCACCAGAAAGCAGAATGGGAAAAATACAAGCTGGCGGTATGACAGTCTAAGTCATGTTTTGCTGGGAAACCGTGGGTGGTGGCATTCATGTGGATTCATGTAAGTCTGGTCTAAACACTGTTACAAACCAACAATGGACCTTCATGGCAGCAGTATTCCCTGATGGTAGTGGCCTGTTTGATTAGATTAATGTCTCCTACCACATTGCAAAAATTGTTGAAAAATGGTTTGAGGAACATTACAAAGAGTTCAAGATGTTGACTTGACCTGCAGTCAAGCATATGTGGAATGTAATGGACAAACTAGTCTGATCTATGGAGACCCTACCTTGCAACTCAAAAGATCTGTGTTATCATCTTGGTATCAGATACCACCTTTAGAGGCCTTGTGGAGTCTATGAGCTGTTTTGGGGAATTAAACAAGGGGAACTGCAACTACTAGCAGGTGGTTTTAATGTTAGAGTTGAGCAGTGTATATGGCACTGCACAAAAGGGTTCACCCTTTGATTTACTTCATTTCCAATTTCAGGTCTTAGTAAAAATAAAAAATATACTGATCATAGCATTGATTATTTTCACTTTTCATTTTGTTTTCTTTGAATGTTATCTGAGCTGTTAATTCTCCTACTGACTATGTCCATGGAGGCAAAGTAACCTGGGTCCCTTACTGGTCACAGTTCTTCAGAGATTCAGTTCTTGAAAGCCTTGATAATTATCAGATGAGTTTAAAGAGGTAGAATGCAAGGAGTCTTTGAATGATAATTCACAATATTACCAGAAGTCTTTTCAATGTGTTTGTAAAATACCTGCATGTGCCATAAATCCTTTTGCTTATTGTTAACACAAATGTCTCTTGATGTGTATTCTGCTGTGGCTTCAAGGGAGATACAAACCTGACATAGATAAACCTGATCCCAAGACATGGAAAGCCAACTTCCGCTGTGCTCTCAATTCGCTGCCAGATGTCCGAGAGCTTAGAGACAAAAGCATCAAGAAAGGTCACAATGCTTTCAGGGTCTACATTCTACTCCCAAACAACAAAACACCAAAGAGAAGGAAAGGCAAGTAGTTCCCAAGAAATTATACCCTCCTTTTAAAAATGTTAGGGTTTTTTGAAAGAGTGTAATGTAGTATGTACGCACAGTTAAAATCTGTACCATTCACTCCATAGTACATAATGACCATATATAGAAACTACTATTACTTTTTGAGTGAGGAGCAATACAGAGCTGCCAGTTCGAAAAGGGGCCACTTACATATGTCAGCCTTAAAGGAACATAAACAAAAATGGCCCGTTTGTATTTACCTCTCTGGACACTTAGTGGGCCCGTCTGTCTATAATCTTGTGCATTGAGGCCCTCTTTTGTTATTCATCCCTATAAAGATTGTTGTTCCTTTCTCTCTTGGTCGACCTGAGGAGGACGGGTTCCCCTTTTGAGTCTTGGTTCCTCCGAGGTTTCTTCCTCCAGCTGAGGGAGTTTTTCCTTGCCTCTGTCGCCTTTGGCTTACTCACTAGGGTCTCGGACCTGGTCTTTGTAAAGCTGCTTTGTGACAACCTGGTTGTAAAAAGCGCTATATAAATAAAATTGAATTGAATTGAATATTTCAAATGTTACAGTTACCCATTAGAAAATGTGAGTTATTGCTTTGTTTTTCCTATAACCCATCTGGTGTCTGAACCTTTTATCCTCACCCAGAGTTATGTGGGTGTTGGAGTCTATCCCAGTGGTCATTGGGCAGAAGGCATAGAAACACTCTGGACAAGTCACCAGTCCATTGCAGGGCAAACTTACAGACAACCACATTCACACACTCACACCTTGGGCAATTTAGCGTCTCCAGTCTCCATTGCCTGACATGCATGTTTTTGGACTGTGGGAGGAAACTGGAGTACCTGGTGGAAACCCATTCGAACACAGAGAGGACATGCACACTCCACACGGAAAGGACCCTCAGGCTCCCAGGCAGGAGTCGAACCCAGGGCCTTCTTGCTGTGAGGCGACACCACTACCCACTGTGCTACCCCTATTATATTTACTTTATTACATTTACACTGCTGACGAATATTTTTTCCATTGTTTTCAGATGACAGAATCACGTGGTGATTTTGGTGGGCAGTTTTAATTCAGCAGTGTAGTTGCGGTTGTATATAAGATTATTGCCTTGATCTGATTTGTTGCTGTATTAATAACAAAGGAAAGCTGAACATTGGCTGGGTTTTCCTGACCCAGATTCTGCAACCCAAATCTCACACGTGGCATCTACATTGAGTTTAAAAAACATTGCACTAACAGATCCACCATTAGATGAGCACTCTTTAGTGTTGAGGGTAAAGTGTAGAAGTGTGTGGTTTCGGGCAAATGCAGAAACATTAGATTATCCAGAGAGAGCCGGCTCCACTGTGCATACCATGTAACAAAGCTAATGGTCCCTAAAAGCTGCAGAAAGGCGCCTAAATGCCAATGTTAACATTAGAAAACGGTTGCACTGCTTGGAATGGAGGGACATTAGGAACATTAGGGCTGCTGCTTGCCTGCTAAAATGGCACCTAAGCATTTTAACGGCATTACTAAATACTATGAATACTGAAATAGTCATTTGGATGAGTGCAATTTCCAAATCAAATCATATCTTACATTATTTAACATTGTCTTACGTTTTAAGCAGGGACATTCAACCTAATTACTCAGAGCTTGTGAATTGGCAGTCTGATGCACTATGTTCAGCCTTCAAGCCCCAGATCTGTGTTTGTAATTGTGGTGAACAAAGGGCTTGGGCTGATAGAGAGTTTATAATCCCATTCAAAACTGTAATTGTAAACTACACTGAATTTACATTTCGTGGTACACCTGTTTTTCTATTTTTTTAGTATAAAAAAATGACAAAAAATAAAGAATTGTTTTACTTTCTCTGAAACAAAGCTGTCCCCATGACCATACTGTCAACTGTTAATGGGTATCTCCAGGTTTTAGAACATTCTCACCCACAGTAAGGCTAGTTGTTAGTGGTGGTCAAACTCTGTGCGAAGTACCTTCGCGAATCATAATATGAATTAAGAGGGTTTCTGGGGTTGTGTTTGACAGAACATGATTGTATGGTTTAGAAGCATTCTGATGTGTGTGGGTGTGTAGACATATATTTTGCTCTTTATAGAGACCAAATGTCCTTATTTTCCTGTTATATATAATATATGAAAAGCCATTATTACAACAATAATGGCTTTTTATATATTAACACTACAGCTTTAAAAACGAACAGTAAAATACAACAGAGATACTTGAGTTTAAAGTAAAAAGAATTAATTTACACTGTTTTCTGATTAGACAAGAGTTCAATTTTTGCTTTTTTGTTTAGAACTGGAGTAGCAGAGCTAATGTTGCTAAGAAACACTAGAATAGTCACCCAAATATTTTCCATATTCCATAATATTTCCTACTCCAGGAGTAGGAGGAATAGGATTGCAAATCTAGACTCAGTTTTGTGGCTACAACTGTCATAAATAGGGGATAAATAAAAAAACTCTTTGGGTGACTATTGCCTTGTAGTGTTTATTGGCAACATTTGCCTTGTAGCTCCAGTGCTAAAATTATGACTCCAAAGATATCTTGGCAGATTGACTACATTTGGTAGAAAGATATGTACATTTAATCTTTCACTGGAACCATTTCTTTAAACTGAGTTCAGTGTTTAGCATCAGTCCTACAGGAACACTGTGGGAATATGCCACAAAAACAGGAATACAAACAGGAATCATGCACTGATTTTTTCATTTTTGCTGTGATTGTGTTTCACAGAAGGGTTTGTTCTCCTTTAGGAGTATCTAAGTGTGTGTATGTGTGTGTATGTGTGTGTGCGTGTGCGAGAGAGAGAGAGAGTATGTGTATGCATGTTTGTGTGAGGAAGCTGCAACACTTGCCCTGATCACTGCTGCAGCTGTGTAGAGGTCAGATGCTGCAGATCTCTGTCTCTCTCTCGCTCTCTCGCTCGCTCTCTCTCTCTCTCTCTCTTGAGCAGATGGATGGGGTGCTTTCCAGAGCACAGGCTCTTCCGGAGGAAGTTGTGTCCCAGTTCCACTTTCTTGGCGTTTTGTTTATGTTCTCGTGAGAAATGCTGCGGCTCGGTCAATTTGGAGTGGACATGTGTCTGGAAATCTGTTTTTAAAACTTTTGTCTGTTTGTTTAAGTTCACATAAGCTCTTATTTCTACTCTCACTATGTTAGTTGCTTGAGTTCAGGGCACTGCTGTGTTTTGAGCTGTTTATCTCAAGCACTGGTGCTCTTAGTTATGACAGACGTATCATATACAGTCAGAGCAAAATGTATGAGTACAGAATACACAACGCACACTGTACCTTGATGTAATCACAATTTGGGCCTGAAATGAACATTTGATTGAGTAGGACTACAGCAGTTCACAACTGTGCACAGCCTTGACCACTAACTGCTCGCTTGTGAGGCGCCAGGTTTAAAGACACAATGAAATAATGTCATCAGCAATCTCAAGACCAAGCAACAGTAATGTTAAAGGGTATTTTGAAAACTTCTTGAAATCTAAGTTTGATAGTGTGTATGTAAACACTAAAGTTTCAAAATGTACCATTCACTCCACAGGTTACACAGTCCAAAACAGCCTGCTTTAAATTAATCAACCTGTTTTTACTATGTCAGTTTTACGTGTATACACCAATTCATGCTACATCTGTTTAGCCCTGCCCACTCACATTGAAGTTATAACCAATGTTTCAGCTGGGAGATATAT
>JBBJLS010008302.1:0-16063 GCA_037577275.1 Bryconaethiops microstoma
TCTGAAAGTCAGGAGTGAAAGACAGGGGAATATTAGAGACTGAACCGTCTGGTCTGTAATTACACCCACACACACACTCTCTCTCTCTCTCTCTCTCTCTCTCTCTCTCTTACAGCCGTAGGGATGTAAGTGAGTAAACACTTTCCTCCTGCTCTCCTCACTACATTCGCGTTCCTGTGGTGGAACGAAAATATGAAAACTATCCCAGGAATGCACCGCAGTTCTAAACTGGATCCTGAGCTCTTTAAAGGAGAACACAGCAAGACTACAGTTCCACACTCTGACCAGCTCAGACCACGAATAAATAATGCAGAACTGGAACCCAAGGATTAGCTTAACCCAAACATGCAAAGATGCTAACGGTGAATGAAGGCTAATGCTCCCCTGTTAGCATCATGCTGCAGCTGATCGTGACTATTGTAAACGTTAGCACTGTTGATTGGACTATTACTTTATTATAAGCTGGATTTGATCTTCCCTAAAGTTAAGGGGTCAACAGTATAATAACATTAACATTTTTAAGAGTTCTAGCTGTGGCTTGGTTGTGTGTGTGTGTGTGTGTTGGTTGTGTGTGTGTTGGTTGTGTGTGTTTTTTGTCAGTTGTGTGTGTTTGTTGGTTGTATGTGTTTTTCGGTTCTGTGTGTTTGTTGGTCGTGTGTGTGTTTGTTGGTGGTGTGTGTGTGTTTGTTTGTTGTGTTTGTGTGTTGGTGTTGTGTGTTTCTTGGTTGTGTGTGTTTCTTATGGGGTGCTGTTTGTAAAAACATCTTAACAAATTTAGAGGTGTCACATTCAGATTTAAGATCATTTAAGGCAAATCCTTCATCTTGGTGAGGGATATCACAGCACGCAGTCCAGCCCCCTGCTAAGTAACAGCCAATTGTAATCATGGGGCGTGGCCAATTAGCATATCTACTAAACATTTAGAGCTCAATATTTAGAGTTCAAAAATCCCACATTTAGAGTCACCATTTGTAAAAGAGCTAGATTTAAATCCCACATTTAGAGTGCAACATTTAGATTTAAGATTTAAGATTTATATAGATTTAACATTTAGATATATATTTAATATTTAGATTTAAGATTTAACATTTAGATATATATTTAGCATTTAGATATAGATTTAACATTTAGACATATATTTAACATTTAGATTTACGATTTAACATTTAGATATATATTTAACATTTAGATATATATTTAACATTTAGATTTAAGATTGAACATTTAGATTTAGATTAAACATTTAGATATATATTTAACATTTAGATTTAAGATTTAACATTTAGATTGAGATTGAACATTTAGATATATATTTAACATTTAATTTTAACATTTAACATTTATGCAGCAAGAAAATGTACCAAAATGTAAGTTTTTTTTAACACATTTAGCTCTAAATGTGTGACAATTGTGCTAAATGATGAAAAAATGACACTTAAATTTGTTAAGCTGTTTTTACAAACAGCACCCCATAAGAGAACACACATATATAAATAAAATATAAACATACACCAGAATGTGCAATTTAGTACAAGCAAACATATACGCTGTCTTGACATATCAGACATATCATATCTATTAATAACCACTGCTGATGGTAGCTTCACTGTGATATCATGACAGGATACCACAATTTTGATGTCATGACCTTAAATTAGCATGTAACTGTCATTATACTGAACATTGTAATACAAATTACAAAAACTAATTCTAGTAATATAAACCCTTATATACATTAACATAATCGGTCATGATACTGTATGACAGCATGTGAAATCTGCGGTTACATGTTTGTCAGTGCTATGTAGTAGGGTTGAAATAAAGTGTTAAAACTAAATATTTTAGCCTTAATGATCAATTTCTCAGAAACTGAAGAAAGAGAAGCTATGTAGATGTATACATCTGTTAGTCTGATTAGATGCCGTTACTCTACCACATTTGAGAAAATCCCTAGTTTGAAATCAAAGATGTAGTCAGAATTTAAGTACAACTCAGTACTAGTTTTTGTTTTCCAGAAGCTGTAGACTACTGCTTTCATCCAACCATCCATCCATTATCTGAAACACTTATCATTAACCAGGGTCTCAGGGTGTGCTGTAGAGGTCACGGCATGAAAAGTGCAGAAACACTCTGTACAGGTCGCCAGTCCATTCACTGCATTCATGCTTCTTTGAAATCCCAGACAAGCCTTTCCTAAAGCCTGCAGTACTGGTAGGTTTTTTCTTGGCAATGTGCCCATCGATGCCCTGATTATAGCGTCCTTGGATTATTAAGGCAGTTGATTTACACATTAATTATGACAAACCGTTTTGTGTGTGTGTGTGTGTGTGTGTGTGTGTGTGTGTGAGCGTGTTCGCTCTGAGCTTTTTTTCTCACTGGTTTTATTTCTTTCCTGCCAAGTCATTTTATCAATTAAACATGGTGCCTTGGAATCAACCTTTGGTGTTTCCCTCCAGTCTGGAGGGATGCGGGATCAATAGAGTCAAACCTTAAAAACGCCCTGTCTCTTCTTTTTTATTCTGTGTACGTATGAAATTGGTGCAAGGAAGGGGTAAAGAGACACATTTGGCATGGTAGTTATGGGCTTTTTTGTTCTCCAGATTTATGGAGATGAGCTGACCTTTTACAGACATAATGGAGATGAATAGTGCAGCATGTTCTCCATTACCCCATATGTTCCCTTTTTTAATACAGA
This sequence comes from Bryconaethiops microstoma, assembly GCA_037577275.1. Lineage (NCBI taxonomy): Eukaryota > Metazoa > Chordata > Actinopteri > Characiformes > Alestidae > Bryconaethiops > Bryconaethiops microstoma. Next base: position 2,696 of record JBBJLS010008302.1, read on the forward strand.
CAGAAGAGTACCTAATCAGGATGGAGATGCCTGGCTGTACTTGTCACATGAGGACAAATATTTGGTTATGAACTTGAGATCATGTAAATCACTTTTTAATGGGTACATCTACCTTGAACTTACTTACCATTTTGTTTCAATTTTCTTTTACTTGTCGTGTCCGGCATCTTAGCAAGCGTAATGTGAAGCTGAGTGCCTTGATGCGCCAGACACCTTTGCTTTGCCAAGTGGGGCTTGACAGTATATGCCCCTCTTGTTATCTGAGCATTTTATTTATTCATTCATTCATTCATTTGATTTAAAATGAAGCCAAATCAGAAAAGGGTAGAGAATATACAGAGAGAAAAAAAATTAAAGTTGAAGAGGTTGAAGATCCCAATGAAAACTGCTACCACTGTGTAATCGCTCCAAAGGCGGCACCTGAAAAACAAGAACCAGCCACACAAACAAAACAAATCACAAAGCAACGGCAACACTGCAACAACATAGAGAAAACATACACTCCTACTGTCAATGCTATAACAGCACACAGAAACCTGTGGTTCTGGGTAGTTTCTTGACTATGTATATTCCTATACCTGTGTGAGTGTGTGTATGTGTGCGAATGCATAAGCGTACATGTGTGTGCCTGTGTGAATGGATGTGTGTTTGAATGAGTGCATGTGTGCATGTATGCCTCTGATTGTTTTAACTTTTACTTGCTCTAAAGACCTTTGATAATACATTTGCACTGTTTATAACATGGAGGACAATAAATCACCTTTATAGATTTTTTCTTTATGTATACCATATACAAAGGTTTGGGTGGCCATTTAAAGTGCTGCAGATGGGCTTTAGTTAATAATTGTAGACCTACAAATTGCACCTACATGGTAGGTGTTACTTTTAAAATGGTATGTGTAGGTACAAGGTAACTGGCAGTTCAGTCTATGTGTTTAGAGTGTACTGAGTGCATGAAAGCTTGTGTGACCAACAAAACCGTTGTGATCGTAATGTGCTATGGACAGAGATTAGCTTCTAAACAGTGTGAAACAGGTTTACATTTACAGTTCTATTGCAAATAGGCTTACATACCGTATGCAGTGTTTTCATTGTTAATTGACTGTGTTCTTGTCATAATAGAAAATCACAAAAAACCTAGAAGTAACAGAGGTGAGATGATGCATGCGGGGGCATTGACAGCCATTTTCACAAGCAAATCAGTCACACAAAAGCAAGGTTCTGCTTCAATGACCACCAACCAATAGATAGCTGCAACAATGTGAAAGAAATGTGGGTTGACATGTTGACTATTTTAGGCGAGGCCTGGCATCTGGGCCAATACAGGGGAGGCGAGGTGAGAGAGGCGGAGTGCCAGTAAACATGTTCGCCTCTGTGGCTGTCCTCTTCCCGGCTGCATAGTGCTCTCCAGAGCACTGGGTTGTGCTGGCTGCAGAGGTGGCAGCTCAGCTGCAGTGGTGGCCTGTAGAACAGCAACGACCTTTGGCTCTTATGTCTGGAGCAGCGAGTGGTACTAGCGGCTCTGCAGCTACACCTGGCATGGCGAGCGGTGAATTAGCCCCCTGGTGGGATTAGCCCCCCGGACCACATGAAGTCATTATCCTCTGCCGTGGCTATGCGCTCTTCCGTCTGGCCTCCCCCCCATGCGAATCTGGCCCAAGACCTGAAGTGAAACAAGGAGGCTCGGGGAGATGTGTGGGATCTGGTCAAGGCGGGGCTGGGCAGGATTCTGGCCAACCAGGCTTTCCATTTCTGCCTCGAGGAGAGTGGGTGAAAGTAGGTTAAATGTGGTGGGACTGTCCTTAGGGGAAGCACGGGCCATGGGTCGCTTGTACATGGGGGACCAGTCATCCTCCAGGAGGTCTTCCGGCTCCATGCAGCAGCAGCACGGGTATGAGCCCTGATAGGCACATTTCTCAGGGAAATGCCATGGCTCAAGGCACCACATGCAACACCCCAGCCAGACAAACCGCCACCCACCAGGCCCTGTCTGCACCACTTATGATGGTCGGCCTGGGGAACGGCCGCCACTCACAATGCTGGGAGGCCTAAACACACACAGACACTGGAGCTGGTGCACAACTGAGCTTTTATTTAAACAAAAGACATAGTGCACAAAAACCACAAAAACAGAACCACCACCACCACTTAGGGCTTGAACTACACAACAGGCCCTCCTCTCTACCTACTCTTCCTTCTTTCTGTCATCTTTTTGGCTGTCCTTCCTTTCTCAATCTTTGCTTCTCCAGTTCTTTTCTCCGGGAAAGTGTGTTTTTAAAGAGTCCTTGTGAGCAGCCCCTTGCTCATTCCTGCATCTGTCAGGGTGCTCCACCCCTTCACCTCACATGATGTAAGGCCAACTCCTGAATTATTGGCACTCTTGGTAAAGTTGGGTACCAAAAAAACACCTCACCATACCACCTAACCATATACCATAACAAGCACCTAGAAGCAACCACCTAGAGGTGAGCCTCTAACAATTAGTGGTAATGGGGAGGAGGTGGATGAAAGGCAAGCAAAAGAGAAGTATAGGTCATGTGGGCAGCCTTAGATGCGCTGAATACCTCTGCTAAATCTTTGTACTTAGGTGGTATTTCTACAGGAGTGTCAGCTAACGATCTTTCCACAGAGGTGGTCCTAAGAAGTTGTTTGACTGTGTTTACTACACTTAGACCACTGCTTCCCCCTGTCCTGGGCTGTAGCCCAGTCCTGAGCCCGCTCCATAAGGCGCTGTGTCATTACACATACTTTCTGTACTGGAGTCATTTCATGATATTCTGTAAAGTATAGCTCACATGCTAAGAGGAAATTCTTGTAAGCAGCTGGGCCCCCCCCGTATCTCTCTGGTAGTGCAGCATGTCGAGGCACTGCTTGCATGAGCTGGCCTACCACCGTCGCCAGCTGATCCAACTGCGATTGCTGGATTGCCACTCGCTGTTGGAGCTGCTCCTCATTGCTGGGGAGGGGGACTGCCACTGTGTCCATGTAATCAGCGTGGTCATCTGACATGTCGGGCATGCTAGGACACAATTGCAGGAATCAGCCTTCATGTAAAAGTAATTTTAATGAACACAAATCAAGAGGTTGAGCTCACTGAGCTTCAAATGAAAACAAACTTCACAAAATACTAATTCAGGGCTGTTCCTTCACTCCTTTGGAAACCAAAGCTCGAGAGAGGGAAGAGAGGGAAGCCGCCTCGCTGAGGTACGAGAAGCATGCAACAGAGGCCAGCACATGTAATCTCACTATAGAGGCCGCTAGTGGGGATGGCTGCTCACCATCTATGCTTGTAGAGACAGAGGGGAGGGGGGGGGGAACACAGAAAGTAGACAGTCACTAACACAGAAGCACGTTTCAGAGAGACACCAGCCTGGCGCTGCTTGGCTTCAGCAGAGATGCCCTCCAATTGCCATTTAGAGAGCAGACTATTGTAGATGTGTTAGACAGTCACGAGTCCAGGAACCTTCACAGGGAGCACAAGCGTAGACTATAATTCAAAGTAAAGTTAACAAACCCAAGCAGTAGCTTGGTGACCACGCACCCACCACCGGATCGGCTGGGCTTTATACTCAGACACTGACACAGACAACCAATCACACTACGCGGACAATGAACTCAGAAACGAGGCACACTTAAACTAAACCTATGACAGGTGGACATGTCATCAGGTACTTAGCAACCCTGCTAACGAGCTAACGAGGCTCAGTACTCTCATCTGGGTTGACTTGGCAACAGATGACCAAACACATGACAATGTATGATGTCATCAAGATGTGCCCAGAACTGAGCACATTCAATACTCTGGAGAGGGGAGTCGCTGTGGGCATGACCAAGGTGGCCCAGATGTGACAGTGGTGTTTTTAATGTTAACTGTGTTTAATTAGTTCAATAAGAAATACTTAAAACAATAAGAAATGCTTAATACAAATTATGTACTTGAAAAAATATATGAACACAAAGGTAAAGGTAAAGGGGCATTTGGCAGATGCCCTTATCCAGAACAACTTAAAGTCATCAGTTACAGTGACAGTACCCCTGGAGAGTTAAGACTGCAATTTCCTTTCCTCTGCACCCTCAACAGTCTTTTAAAGGTCTCATTTTTCTCTCTTTCTACATAAATGTATATATTTCCTCCAGCTGCACTCTCTGTTGTATCATGTATAACTGCAGCCAATTATCTTTTCAACTAGATTTGGCCTTGTGCTTCCTTGCTTGGGCCTAAGAAGGGACCAACCCTTTGTTTTCTCTGCTCTGTTCCTCATTGCCTTGCTTGTTGTTGTTTGTATTCTGTGGAGCATTGATTTCTTCATCAGTGGATGAAGCTGATGAAAAATGTACTTTTGAACTGCATAAATTGGCTTACATGCATCTGCACACTTTCTCAACAGCATCTCCAGATTTACTAAAAACTTTGGACTACTGGAGAAACTGTTGGTTGTGTTTCAGGGATATGTGAATTTTTCTTTTTCATTTCCCAATGTTCCACATTTATTTCCTGTTGCCCTGATGTTTTACTTCAAAAGGTCTCTGTTCAGTCAACCAGCTAAATCCACTCTCCCTCAGCCACTGACTGAACATTTTGAACATTTTGGTGTTTGTGTTGTTTGTAGGAGCTGACTGATGATGTCATCTGCTAAAATATCAGGAAGTCAATGTACCTTGTTGCTGGTCCAAGTGATACATTCTCTGGCTTCTGTTACTACAACTACACAGGCTATAGTTCGCAAGGTCAGAATGCAAAGCACACATGGCGTACAAAGCCTCTTGGAGCCATTTAGCTCAAACTTGTGAAGTCCACCTGGTACCTGGATCAGATTCCAGAAAACTTTCCAGAGTTCATTTGGAACCAGTCTGAGACCACCTTGGAGTGGTTGTTTTCATTTATACCCAAGTGCAACCAAACATTTACCAAAATGAATCCCACCAAAGGGAAAATAAACTGCAGCTCGATTCAAATGGATTAAAACCCTCCAGGTGTAAAAGCACCCATTGAGCAGACCAGCATGTTGGAATCATCAGAGTAATCCCACTGTGTCTGATGTGTCAGAGTCTGGCTGGAGACTCCATTTGTCATTAGAATCTGGCCAAAGTTGTTGAAAACACTGTAAAGTCAGCCAGCTTTTCCATTTGGCTGAGGGAGTGTAATAAACAGGATGTTGATTGGCTGAGGTTGGCGCAATTATATGTTTGTCTGACAAATTCAATCAAGCTGTCCCTCAGCAATAAAAATGATCCCACAACAATACATATTGTAGCCATTAATATATAAATTACAATGAATCACTTGAATTTAAGTGAAATAAACAGTCAGCATTAACATACCAAAATGGGAGTGCTTGCCATTCCTTTTTTCCATTTGAAAATATTAAAGGGACCATGTAGTTTGGAGGTGACTTATGATATTCTTACAGACCAAAAACAGTAATAACTGACCATTTTACAAGCTCTCATTATGCCTGATTTAATTAACTAGGCTGTTTGAATGGGTTCCTTATGTTGAGACTGAGCAGTCGAGGTTCAAATGTTCAGGATGAAATGGTAGGACTCAGATCTCTCAAGAATCATTCTAGAAGCCTTAGGAATTTTTTTAAAAATGGCCTTTCTCCACATTTTCCACATCAATAAATCTTTCCGCACATCTGTTTGCAATAACAACACTATCACTTCAGTGTGAGTAGGAGGGGCGATTGTTTGGAAATGTGTCCATAGTTCCACAGGTGTGACATTAACAGTGTTTACATATCATGTCAAAATTAATACCATTGGCTTTAATCCTAATTCTACTTCCACTCAGACATACTGTATATTAGCCAGCTTTGAGCAACTCCATGACCCAGCTTTACAGAGACAAACCAAGCTGTCTTACATTTACATTTACATTTACATTTACGGCATTTAACTGACGCTCTTATCCAGAGTGACATACATCAGTGCTCAAGTAGTCCACATCTATTACGTAAACCTGTAAAGCTATACTTAAACCAACGTCTGCTATTCAACCAAGTTACTGCACGCTAGGTACACCTTAACAACACCTGTCAAAGAAAAGTCAGAAGTTAAGACAAAAGTAAGGAAGGCATGGGGATAAGAGTTTTTTTTTTTTTTAAGAAATAAACAAGTGCACTGCGATGTGCCTGCGACTGTCCAGGGTACACCCTGCCTTCGCGCATAGCAGCCGTGATAGGGCCTTCCCCCCACACCAACCCCAAGTGCAGGACAAAAGGGTAGAAGATGGATTGTTGAATGAAAATTAAGAGACTGGTCTTCAGACGACGCTTGAAGACAGCGAAGGACTCCGCAGATCTGATCGGAAGAGGGAGTTCGTTCCACCACTGGGGGGCCAAGACTGAGAAGAGTCTTGATGCATGTCTTCCTCTTCTTTTGAGCAGCGGAGGCTCAAGACGAGCCGTGCTTGAAGCCCTGAGAGGATGAGAAGTGTCACGTTTGATCAAGGCTGATATGTATGGGGGTGCAAGTCCATTCTTGGCCTTGAGAGCAAGCGTTAAGGACTTGAACTTAATGCGAGTGGCCACAGGGAGCCAGAAAGTAATTTGATGTAAGCCATTTGTCTTACATCAAATTACATTCTTAATCAAGATTCTCCACAACTGTCTAAATCTGTGAGAAATCTACATCCAAAATAAGTAAATTTACATCCTGCAGTCCTATTTGCTGTTTCCATTCATTTTCCCAAGGCCAGTATTGTTCATCATGTTGGTTGCATGGCTGGGTATGGGTATGCTAATGTATCCGTGTTTTCCTCAATTCATGATTATGAAATAAATTGGCTGGAATAACAAACACTCACCTTGTAACCGGGTGCCACAGAAGTAATGGATTACTTCAAAGGGGGGCTGTTTTCAAGTTTGACATTATTGTAGTATTTTTTTCCGTTCTCCACGAAAAAAAAATACAGAAGACGAAAGCTGCTCCATGAATTCAAATTTAAGTTGTTCATTCATCCATTAAAATGCTGTGCGTGTTCCATCTCCTCCTCATCTGTCTCTCTCTCTCTCTTACTCTCACTCTCTTTGGGTGAGGCTGGAAAGCTGGGTGTTAAATTGGAATGCCAGCATTGAATGCGAATGAGAACTGGAGGCGTACAAAAGAAGCAAGGGCTCTGTGAGCTTAAGCAATCAAATTAAAAAAGTTATTAAGTTTGGAATGGACGACAAGTCCCTTTTCTAATGTGGTAGATCCACCAAGATTGGAGGCAAGCAACAGTAGTGTGTGGGTGTGTGTGTGTGTGTGTGTGTGTGTGCTGGATAGCTGAAAATGATGTCTATTTAATAAGGAAATGGACAGCTAAAATGAGCTACGAGAGATTGGATTAAAACAGTGTAAAGATAAGGATAAATAGGGCCTTATTAATTGAAATGAATGCAGGTTGAAGAAGCTGTAATAATGTATGATCTACTCCACATGTGATTAATGAAAGTGATATACAACATCCAGCTACACTGTTACTAATACAGCAAATACGTGTTTTTTTACTTGGACGTAATGACTGACACCGAGCAAAACTGTCCAATTGTCACTTATTTGGTTTATTTAAAGCCTTTTAGTGGACTACACATGAACCACACAAGCAGCTTTATTTTTCTTCAAAAGTATAATATAAATAATATTATTTGCTCTTGCCCATCAAGTTCGAACAAAAAAAAAAAAAACATTAATAACAATAGAACTATTTCATTATGTGGGAGGTCTTTGATATTTTTACCCAAAATAAAGCACTTTAATAGCAGCGTTGACCACATTACACATATTTAATGTAATTTGACTTAAATCAGGTACCATTTCTACAGAGAGCAGGAAAATCCTTTCAAGAATAGTCAAAGAAATGGAACAAAAATGTCCTTCAAGCTTTCCAAACTGTCAAATGTTGAAATTATATATGACCTCTTTCATTTCCTGATCAAGACTGTCAAAAGCGTCCATTTGCTTTGACATTAGATAGGTTTACTGGCATTATCATGCTAGCTGGCTGGGTATCAGTCAATTTGCCGTCATTTGTGTTTTTTGGGAAAATTCAAATAGGCTTTTAAAATTAAATTTAGTGAAATTTGAAACTCTAGTCATCAGTACATGGCACCGAGGTTTGAATTTTAAGGCAAAAAACTAGGCAAAAAACTATAAAAATAAATCTACTTTTGTTACCAATTGTGAAGTTTTTCAAAAGCCTTCACCTTTCAAATACAAAGCATACTTACATGCATTACCATGGAGACTGCATGGGTGGACCCTTCTGCAGGACAACTTCCCATTGGCTGAAAGGGATGCATTAATTCGACACTTATAGAAACTGCATAAACCACAGGACAGATACCTAGATTTTCAAGAGGGCACCCTAAGACAACGACGTACCTCCACTCCACTGTCACAAACCAGAGGAGTGGCAGGGCGACAGCACCATTGTCCTAGTTTACTTGAATTCTCTGTGCTCACCGCTTCCCAGCTCTACAACTTTCATCTGGCTGGAAAAGTTAATAACAAAAAGCCTGACTAAACAAGTGGGTTTTCAGTCTGGCCTTAAAAATTGAGTCCCGAATGTTATTCGGAATAGCATTCCAGAGCTTGGGGGCTATATATGAGAACGCTTTTCCCCCTGCAGTAGCTTTAATAACTCTGGGGACAAGTAAGAAGTCAGCACCTTGAGATCTGAGTGACCGCGAAGGTTCATTGTAAGAGATAAGTTCACTGAGGTATTCAGGTGCGAGGCCCTTCAAGGCTTTGTATGTCGTTCGTAGAATTTTTTAATTAATATGAAATTTGATTGGAAGCCAATGATGTCCTAATAATATTGGGCTAATGTGGTCAAATTTCCTGGTTATAGTGAGGACACTAGCTGCCGGATTTTGAACTAGTTAAAGCTTATTTTGATTTTTGTTGGAGCAGTCTGACAAGAGGCTGTTACAATAATTGAGTCTGGAAGTAATGGCATGGAGTAATTTTTCTGCATCATGGAGAGATGATGCACTTCTTAGCTTAGCAATATTTCATAGATGACAGAAAGCTAATTTAGTACCAGTACTTATGTGTCGAATGAAAGATTGGGATCCATAATGACAAAGAGATTCTTTACAGTTAACAATGGAGAGGCTAAGGAACCAACAAGATCAAGCATTAGACCTGACAGTTTGTTTCTATCAGCTTTTGGAACTAGAAGAAGGACCTCTGTTTTATCTCCACTGAGTAAGAGAAAGTTATGTGACATCCAGTCTTTTATATCTTTAAGGCAGTCCTCAATCTTATTTAATCAAGGTTTATCATCTGGGTTGGCAGAGATATAAAGTTGTGTATCATCTGCGAAACAGTGGAAGCAAAACAGATATAGTAGAAAACACAGCTCTACCACACAGAACGTTTTTCAGTGATGTCACATCTGTGCCGCCTCTGCCCCATGCCCCAGTGGTCAAACTCACCAGAGTTCTGAGCTGGGAAGTCCCTTTCACTCCCCCCCCCCCCCCCCTCTGTCTACATCGTGGTATGTCCCAGCATATGAGGTATGTGCGTTGCTCGGCAATGCACCTGACACTTGTCAGTCTTCATGTTATCCCTAATGATCACCCGCTTTGTTTCCCTTGTGTTTCCAGGTGTGTTGTGTCCTGTGCTTATTCAGTGATTAGTGTTTATCTCTTGTGATTGGTCCTCATATTCATGTCTGTCTGTTAAATGACCGAGCCAGTCCAGAAGTTGGCGTGTGGTCACCAGCATGCATTCCCTTGGTATATGGTCATGGTATAATGAGCTCCGTTATGCAGGCGTAGAGGCTTTACTGGAAGAAGAGCTTCCAACCCTTGTGCTTCTTGTGGCTCCCGGACTGGAGCAACCCTAGTATCAGGACCGTGTCAGTAGGACGGAAGGTTCATTCGGCACTGAACGAGTCCATTTATTGTGACTCAGAGAAAGAGAGACTCCTTGTGTTTTGTTCTGCCAAGTTTGTCGCTAGCCAGTGACTGTTTGCCTGCTTGATTCTCATTAAAGTCAGTTTGAGTTCTGTTATCCCCTGCATTTGTGCCCTCATCACCGAGCAAACATGACAAGTGAAAACACGGAGGTGCCACAACAATTTTAACATAATTTATCTTTTTCACTGGCGATTTTCAAGCTGAAAGATATGAGGTGAAAAATTTGTAAAGGCTGTAAAGTTGACTGAATTTGTCTTTCTTTGTTTAAATTTAAAATATGTTTTGTGCTAAAACATTATTTATATTAACACAGATATGAACTTAAATGAAAAAAAATACAAAACAGTATGTGTTACTGCATTATACTGCATATAATGGTTATACTTTCCAAGAGCACCCCTCAAACCTCCACTACCCTGATCTGATGAGAATCATTCTCTGTACAGAAACAAAGTGCTTCAGTTTTATAAAAATATTCTGTATAACTGTAGAAAATGCAACACACCCAGACATCACATCACCTTTCTCTTATACCAACAGTGGTCCAGTCAAGCGGCATAAAAAGGCTTTGGGGTTTATCAGCAGTTGAGCTCAAATAAGGCAGACACGTACTCTGGTTAAGTAATAATGACAGTGTCTTTAATATTAATGGCATAATAATGATATTGTCATGGCTAATCTTGTCAAAAACACCCCTTACTTTCACAGCACATTAATGCATAGTTATGGCACGTGGCACATGTTCAGATGACTGGCCAAAGGATATGGAAACTTGGGAACTAGTGAATGTGACAAGTGGAAACTATTCATTCTGTTTTTATTCTTATTGCCCATTTTTCTATACTATTAAGATAATAATTAAAAAAAGAACCACAGGTCGGAAAATTAGCATTATTACAGCTACAAAGTGGACTGTACAAATGAAGAAAGTAGAAGCAGGAAAACCAATAGAAAAAAACAATACAATATAACAGTATAATATACAAAACTGTACACTATACATTTTATATTTATTGACCATATAAGTGCACTTTGTAGTTCATAATTACAGACAGTAGTCCATCTGTTTCTCAGCATCACCCCTTACTCCAATCACCAGCCCTACAAGACCACAGTGAGCAGGCATCCACCATTTGTGTGGTGGATCATTTTCATTGTACCAGTGAGCTATGGAAAGCTATAAATTTATGAAAAGATGCACAAAGCATAATAGAGAACAGAGAAGGTAAATAAATTAATCTTCTTGTCCCTACATAATGGGGCTACAGTAACTTACACTGTAAATATGATCTATGTAGTGCCGGCTGGTATGTGGGTGTTAGCCAGCTATCATCAGTTTTGGTCAACTTTGCAGCTAGGAAGATATCTGCAAAGTCAGCATCACTACAAAGTCTCTATCTCTCTCTCTCTCTCTCTCTCCCTACCTCCCTCCCTCCCTCCCCCCCCCCCCCCCTCCCCCCCCCCCTCCTATTCTCTGGCTGTTTGTCTTTGTGATTCATGGCACATAGTCATCCAGGAGTTTCCACCAAGCCTTAACTAGGCGAAAAAACAAAACTGTCAACAAAAAAAGTGAAAAAAAGTTACCACCCGATGTGCGGAGAAGCGCTAAAAGAGAGAGAGGAGAGAGCGAGAACAATAGGAATGTGGAAGGCTGCAACTGGACATTCAAAGATATAGGTAAAAGAACAAGAAAGAAATGAGTGAGAAAGAGAGAGAAAGAGAGAGCAGAGCAAAGATGTCTATAGGAACTGAAAGCTAGAAAGAGAATATAAGAGGTAAGAAAAGAACTCTGTGGAGATTAATGGATTGATGTGGAGAAAGTGGAGGGTATGTGAATATATAGAGGGAGACAGCATTATAAAAAGATAGAGGGAGAGAGAAAGAGCGTTCAGAGGGTTATTTCTGTTACACCTTGTTTTGAAAAGAAAGAATTTTTCATCCCCCAAAGGAAAAAGTTTGGATGTTTTTCCAGGGTGCTGGATTAGCTCTTCAATGTTTTTTTCTGTTTTGCTTTCTTGTGCCCTGGTGTACAATAGAAGAGTGTACACAGCTCTATGTTTCTGGCTGAGCAGCTAAAGGTAAAGACCATTAATGTGAAAAAACAGAGGCCAAAAGGCCAGAGTTGATAAAGATGACCTCTTTCTTTCTCAATCATAAAAAGAGTCACAGTGTGTTGGGTCTATATCTCAGTCATTAATATTGCTTAAGATGCAGTCATGCTAGGAACAAATACCCAATAGTGAAAAGGCTGAATGAAGGTGCGAAAATTAATTTACTGGCACCTTCATCTTCTGGCAACTTATTCGACAGGCAAGCAGGATCTTCCTAGCTAGATACACTGGGGATGCCCAGAGGACCCATTCTGAGACCACTAATGTTTCTTAAAGAGACACATCAGTGTTGCTAAGTAATACTGCATCTGCATAATACCATCACTTAGCACAGGCAGTAAAAGATGTTGGTGAGACAGATTTGAGAAAATGTTTTGTTCAGCTTTGGAACACATTGTAAAGAACCACTTCTGATTACCATCTTGTCCCCTTGTGCAATCAGTTACCAGTAGAAATTCACAGCACTGCGCACGCGTTATTTCTTCTGGACAACTCAGCCTTACATCTTAACAAATAAACTTGAGTAAAGAATTTGTGAAAATGCTTGTATTTGGCATAAATGTTTATTGATGGTCACTCCAGGAATAACCCATTGGCTTCAATTAAATACGTTTCTAGTAAATAGTGTTGGATCAGAGAAATTTTCATTCACAGTTGGAGACGACCACGCACTACCCCCAGAATTTCAGCACGAGGGGGTAGGGGCGTGGGGGCTAATTGAACAAGAGAGAGCCCCTCTGTTTGAACAGCAGACAGAGCCACACTGAAGGGACACGTTACGACCCCCAAATTGAATCACTCAGTCCATAGAACTTTGGCAGATAACACCAGCCAAGCCAGCTTATCAAGATCACCTCGCATTCAACTCTTCAGCACACACACACACACAAACCCCTCACATGCACACAGCCGAGAGATTCTGTTTTGTGTTAAAAAAAATTACTTGTTTCCTATTACTTGTTTCCTAAAATTACTTGTTTCCATACGATGATTATCCTGTGTGTAAACCAAAGGTAATCCTGTACATTTAACTATTATATAATCCGGTATGGTGTTAGTTTATATAAGAAAAATCATAACTTCGTGACATAATATTGGATCTCATTTTGATCAGTAATAAGAGCTGGTAATGATTGTAACATCCATTTCACTTCAGAACCTACCCTTGGAAGGATAAATGTGGAAATGCAGACCTCTACTTAATAAGTCACAAACTACAAAGCCATTGTCATGTCCTGTCAGTGGCTGCTAGGGGCCGCCCTTGGTTGGGTTTTGTATTTAGGTTTTGTTTTGCACTTTTATTTTGAAATGTCATTAGGGGTTTAAGTATTTAGTTCAGCTGTGTT
>JBBJLS010008322.1:0-16062 GCA_037577275.1 Bryconaethiops microstoma
CGGTTGGTGCTCAGTGATGTCATTTCCTGGCCACGTGTCTTCTTAATTTGATACCTAACAACAACAACAACAACAACAACAACAACAACAAATACTACTACTACTACAACTACAACTAATATTACTAATAATAATAATAATAATAATAAAAAGAATCCTTTTACGCTATACTACCTCAACACTAAAAAAACAAAGTCTAAAGACATCAGCAAACAGCAAACATCTTCCCCGGGACCCTTATTGTACTGTTTAAAACGTAACAATTCATGACATTTATCTCCATCTCTAGGTTTTAGATGTGCTCTGCTGTGTAGTCTTTTTGGAAGCTCACTCTGTGTGTACACTGCACCACCAATGGGTAATTATGGTAAGTTGATTTCTTACAATTCTTTAAGAGACATGTGCTTATTCCGACTGACACCAGAGGATTCTCTTTTAATCTGTTTCAAGCTAAACAGGGTTCGCAAATATGAATCACTGGAAGAACTTAACTAATGTAAACTGTATATTCTGTAGGATTTACTTATATAATTTTCCCTAAAATACTTATATAAATTAAAAAGTTATTTATAAAAAATAATATTCTTATATAAATATTTGAATGTATGCTGTTAAGGGACCGTCCTGAGTTATGGTTATTTTAATATAAAGGTGCTCAACCTGTGTACAGCACAGTTCAGTGATTGTCCAGGTGTGTTGAACCAGGTGCGTTTATGCGAAAAAAATTATGAAATTCTGCTGGACATCTGCCCTGCAAGACCAGAGGTGAACACCCCCTTTTCTAGGCATTCTTTATGCAAGATACATGATAATGTGTATTTGTTTAAAGAAAACTGCACAACTGCAAAATTTCAGTACATCAAAGCCATGTTTTTCTGAATTCATAAAATACATTTTTGCAGTTTGCAAATTGAAATCCTGAACCCTGAGCTGCTTGTACTTTTACTAATCCTGAGATTCGTTACAATGACTACTGTAAATTAATCCATAACTACCAGGGGTGTGGGCAGTCCAGTCACTGACTTGGACTTGAGACAGAATTGAGTCAAAATCAAAAGACACTCAATTTGACTTTAGCTGAAACACCAATGACTTAGACTTGAGTTTTATGACTTGAAAAGAGACTCAAAGAGTAAGAGACAAGGAAAGACGTCCTTCAAGTATATTAATTCTTTGTCTAGGCATTATCGATGGTAAGTTTTTTTCATTTCGCCAAATTATTATTTCAAACTGTTCAAATACCCAGTTCATCCCATTTATGTTTGTGCTGTGCGGAAGTATGGCTACGCTTCAGTTCATTTCAGAATACAAGTGAGTATTCAGGTTTTCCTGCAGCTCATCATCTAAATTAAAGAGGCCCTCACTCAGCATATAACCTCTCATCTTGCTGTAGGAATGTAATTCTCTAAATTGTTAATTCACTAAGCTCATTGTATTTGATACTGCAATTAAAACAAGAGTGAAATTTATAGCTCTCAATTCTGCAAACTTATTTCAGTGCTGTTATTTTGGTTTCTATTGCTATTTCTATTGATGTTTAAATTTACAGCTCAAACTAAGTGTTTTAGTTAATGTCCAGCTGGTTAATTTAAAATACACAGTTTATATTATATAATGATTTATTTAAATGTGTTATAAAAATACATGTATTTATCAAATTCACTGTAATAATAGTTGCCTATTATTGTAGTATGCTGTACAATGCAGTTTCAGTAAGCTGTGTTATGGAAAAATGCAGTCATACTGCAGTCTCAGTAATATTGTTTATAAAGCATGCAGGTTCAAAAACTGCATCTTACTGAAATTTTATGCATTCAATGCAGCCCTCAAGGAAACTGCAGTATTGTCATGAAAAAAGCTGCAGCATCTTTCTGTAAGTTGAAACTTACTACAACTTAAACTTACTGCTGGTAACTTTTCTGAAATGTGTTAATGCAGTTTTTGCTACTGAAGAAATGAATTGTGGGCCCATAGAGCTAATCCTTTGTTTTAAGAGGTTAACAATTGACAGTACATTATAATATTTTCTCACTAAACTTCATCAATGGACTTAATTTGAAAAGCAGAGAATAAATGAAGCAAATCAAGATAATCCTGAAATAACAACACATACTATCAGCTTCACAAAAACTCAAATAACCAAAAGCAAAAAACTTGGTTCATGTAACACTGATCAAATACTCTGTGTCTCTTACTAATTATCTGAACCAATCAGTTAATCTTCCCTGCAGACTATGGTAAAGCTGTTGTGCGTGTGTTTTTTTCCAGAAAATATATTCAGCTGCACTGCATGCAAACCCCACCACACTTTCCTGCCACAGAACATTTAATCGCATTTTAAAGTGCAACATGGGCTGTTGCAATGCATGCTGAAGCGTAGACTGTTAATTTCAGTTATTCACAAAACGTGTGTCTCTAGCAAAAACACAGCTGAATATTAGAATAAATGCAAACAAACAATAAAGCAGTAAAAAAGTATCAAGATTTATTTTTTTCTAAAAAGTAGTCAATATTTTGTGAGCAGGTTAGAAGAACACAGGTTTTGTTCAGTGCCTCCAGTCATTGGGTGAATTAATAAAATTCCATAAGCAGCACACCTAATCTAATGTAATGAAGTAAATAGAGCTGAAAGTAAAACTGGGCCTCCATGAGGAAAGAGGTCTAGAAATAGTTATGTGAACACTTTGCCATACACAAAACCACCATTTACTGTGTTAATGTTGTTTGTATTTGTTGTAATGTTAGTGTTTTAACACTAACTGAACACCACTGCCCAGTAATAAACAGCTTTTAAGCATGATTTTCTCAGGTGCCTAAGACTTTTGCACAGTACTGTAGTTTTGAATTTTTTATCAGTAGTGGTCTTATTTTATTTTATTTTTATTGAACTTTCCATATTTCATTAATATTTTATTAAATAATGACTTTTTAATGCAAAGTGGACTGGGTATGTTATACTATATAAAATGATCTGAACTATTTTAAACTGCAAAAAAAAGCCATATATAGCCTAATGCTATTGTAAACCTAGACACTTTATTCCATTTGAAATATGAGGCATTCTGATATTAGTTGTATTTCAACTTCATGAAGTAAAGAAATAGCAATTATTGGTAACTTTTGAGGAGTGAACGTTTTTAGGCACAGCCTAGCCCTCCTCGGCCCAGGGGTTGCACTGTTGGTGTGAGGTTCTGTAAAGTCCATGGTCATTAGCCGCTAGAGGCCGCCACTGTTTGTTTAAAGGAAAAGCATGACTACTAAATCAAACATTTTTAAATGTTCTATTGAAAATTTTTTAAATGTTCTATCTCAAATGTAAAATTCTTATGTCAGAACCTTAAACCTATGGTGTTTACTGATTGGGAAAACTGAAGATGCTTACCTGGTCATCCCACAGGTAAGTGTTTACACACAAAATCTATAAATGCAGCAACAAGATAATGGGTGGCCAAGGCTCATTGATCCACATGAGGAGTGAAGGCTAGCTCATCTGCTCTGATCCCACAGACTCATGCTGGCTATGACAGAAAGGTCTAAGAAAACCCAGTGCACCACAGCTGCAGACCAGTCAGAGTGTCAATGCTAACCCCCTGTCCACTGCTGAAAGCATAAGAACTTGACCATGCAGCAAGGTGGCCAGGTCTGATGAATCACATTTTCATTAACATTATATGGATGGCTGGGTGCCTGTGTGTCGCTTACTTGGAGAAGACATGGCACCCGGATGCACTGTGTGAAAACGAGAATCCAGCAGTGCGATGCTCTGGACAATGTTCTACTGGAAGACCATGAGCCCTGGCATTCATGTTCATGTTGATGTTAGTTTGACATGTATCACCTACCTAAACATTAATGCAGAAAAAGTACACCTCTTTATGGCAACAGTAATCCTAATGGCAGTGGCCTCATTCAGCAGGATAATACACCCTGACACATAATGAACATGTTCAGGAATGGTTTGAGGAACATGACAAACAGTTCAAGGTGCTGACTTCACTTCCAAATTCAACAAATCCCAATCCAATCAAGTGCCTGTGGGATGTGCTGGATGAAAAGTTACAAGACTTACTCTAGCTGCAGATACCATGGCACACCTTCAGAGCTCTTGTGGAATCCGTGCCTGCATGGTTCAGAGCTGTTTTGGTGGCACAAAGTGGATCAGTAACAGGCAGTTGTTTTAATGTTAAGGCTGTTTAGTGCATGACATACTAAATATCATTACACACTGTATATCACTTTATATACACACTACAGTACATATACAGTGTATGTTATAAACAGTATGAAAGAAGATAAAACATTGACTAATACTACATAAATATTAAAGTGGGAGTAAGGATGACTTCATAATACATAATAATTTCAAATCATTATTAAATGATATAATGATTTGATGACTATAATTGTGGCCTGATCTAAAACAACAAAATTTGTAAATTGGGAAGTTTTGAGTGTACTTCCTATCCCTTCAACGTGCTTCATAAAGGTGAGAGTTTTCGTACAGGATGTGAACAATTACAGTCACTGTGGCTGCCACTCTCCCAGCAGGCGCAATAATAAACTGCTGAATGGCTCTTTTTCAGTGGTTCCACCTTTAGATCATAGGAGCTTCCCCTAATAGTGAAATCTCTTGAATCAGGGTGGTTATTATCAGGAACAGTGCCACCATCATTACTGACATACAGAATCCTTTTGAGAGCTTCACCGTCTTTCTGCTGGTACCAGTGGACGTAGGCTGTTCTCAGATCAATCATTTTACAGCTGATGTACACACGTTTGCCCGTTTCCTTTGTCCAGGAGAGTTCAGGTTGCTCTACTCTCACTCCCAGTACAGCAACTGTAATTAACAATAACCCATAAATCAGTCATTACAATACCATCTTGTTACTGAAATCACATTTACTGTTCTTGTTTGAGATGGTACTCACCTTGGATTAATGAGAGAAGAATTATGTACTTTTCAGTAAGCATCTTGTGTTGCTAAATACAGGATTTGACACAGTATTATAATGACTGCCTTTTACATACTTCGACTGTTCACACAGAGATAGCAGTTTCAAAAAACCTGATCCATGAAATACTGATGTCATTTCCTGTGGGTGGAGAAGCTGTGTGTTTTCTTTCTTTGGCCTGAAAGAGGAGCAAGCTGTCACTAACATCCTAATGTGCATGTGTTAACTTGTGTTTATTTGCCCCCATCAGGCCACAAGTGTCAGTGCAACAGGAATTCAGCCAGTAAGAAAGGAAATATTTACTTATAAATCAAAATAAATCCAGTGTCCACTTCAGTTGTCATACCAAGGAGCCGAACTACAATACATAACTGTGCCCTCGGGAAAACTGGTGGGAAAATTGCAATAGGCATTGTGACTTATTTTGAAAATACATAAAACATGTAAAGAACATGCATATGAAACAATCTACAACTAAGGATATTCACCATTGTTTCCTAAAGAATAATGCTATAGCATAGTAAGCTGTAAAAATCATGTCATTCCCAAGAACATAAAGGCTCCTCTGGGTAAAGCTAGAGGGTCCGTATCTAGTCCAGAACCGCTTCCAGATAGCTAAAATGTTGAGACTACCCATTGCTTTAAAAGAGTGAAGCTGAACTAATATTTAACCAAAATATACTCAAAAGGAAAATGCAAAATACACATTTACAAATTTATTTGGCTTAGGTTTGGTCAGAGTAGCTGAAAATAAAGTATAAAGCACAGAGATACAGGCTAACCGCTTTAGTTCACTTATACAGGCTATGAAATGTGCTTATAAATTGGTACTAAATACTAAAACAGCTTGCCAAGTTAGAAACAGTAAACCGGATTTATGTTTGCCCACCAAAATAATTCACTTGTGGTAGAACAGATATTTGGCCGTAATCAGTAAACCAGCTAAAAAAATGATGTAATAATTAGCTCCCCTTCATGGAGAAAACCTGGACTGCAGAGCACGTCTTTAAAATGACCTGCGGCTATCCTGTTTACCAGTAAAATGGTGGTCATCACTAAGCTGATTCATCAAGAAGGTAAGATTAAGTGATTTAATTTAAATGTACATGACCTGTAGTTCACAGACAAATACTCCCTCAACACAGTGCTGAAACAAAAATGTTTCAATATGTGTCATGTCGGGCGTGCAAGGTGGACACAACTGTGGGAGACAGCTTAAGATACGAATAGTTTTTTAGATGAAGTACTAGAGTGAGCTTCAAAGAGCTCCAAATGACAAGTTTCTCAATGAACAACAGAGGAACCGATCCTGGAGGACCTTCGCTTCAGACGGGACTCAGCTTCACGAGAGAGGAGAGGTGCTGGGCTACTCGTCCGAGACACTAGATGAAGTTTTGGGGCACACCCACACGGGTGGCCCATCGAGTTGCTCCACACACAGTCAAAAGGCTGGGGTGAGCGCTGGTCACCAATCACGCCTGCAAAGACAAGGGGGAGACACAGAAAAATTTGTAAGTCGATGCTGGGTCGGGGCCCTAAACGGAAGCGTAGCTCATGTATGCCTAACCAATCACACGACATGGACAATAATGATGTCAATGAAACACACTTAAACTTAACACAAGACAGGTGGACTTGTCGGCAGGTACCTAGCAACCCCACTAACGAGCTAACGAGGCTCAGCGCTCTCGTCTGGGTTGCCTATGCACCGGACGACCACACACACAACACCACATGACATGAATCTATGGTGGAAATTCTTCACTGGCAGCTATTGTAGAGGATGTAAGTAGTTTCCCTCACTGTGGCTGCCTGAGACATAGACCCAGCAGGCACAGTAATACACTCCCGAATGAACTCCTTCAGTGCATTCACCCTCAGAACATAGTCATTGTTATTCTCCATCTTCACTTCAAAATCATTGGCTTCACGATGGTTAGTACCTTCTTTATTAACATCCTTGTGAGAGCTTCACCGTCTTTTTGCTGGTATCAGTGTACGTAGTTGTCATTTTGTAGTCCAGTCACTTTGCAGTTGATGAAAAGTTTTTTGCCCACTTTCTTTGTCAAGAGGAGTTGAGTTTGTTCCACAGACTGTCCGAGTACACCTACTGTAATAAACATTAAACTGTAAATAATGCATATCACTAATATTATTGTTCATATTCTTTCTTCATGACCTCAGGATCACAACACAGTACTTACCTACAATCCATGAGAAAAGAACAGCACACACATGTATAAGCATCTTTCATGTAGTTGAGAAATGAAGACTGTACTTCATAAAATTGTAGATTCCCTCAGTCTGTGCCAACAGTGTTATCAACAGCATTTGCCTCTCAGCTGTCACTCAGTGATGTAATTTCCCGGATATCAGTCAGCATACTGACTCTTTTAAGGTTATCTGACAGTTTATTTGCTAGTTAGTATCACATTATAGGGCCATTTCATAACCTATATGAAACATCTAAACCGAATAACTAGTCTGTTAATAGCTAGTCTGTTAATTCAGTACTTTTCACTTTATTCTCTGTCCCTGTGCTATTCTGCACAAACCAGTGAGTGAGTGAGTCAAGTGTAATACATTTTTTGCCATTTCCCTTAGTATAAGCATTGCTAATCTCTTGACATCTCTTACTTCAATCTTTCAAAATAATGGGCAAGCTCACAGAGCTGTTGCTCGCTGAGGAGAGTTCTAGGCTAGACGTGGACCCTCTAGATTTAGATTAATATATGACAGTGATTTTTATAGCCTAGTAGGCTGCTACATTAATCATCCTCAACATTATTAGTTGTTGTAATCAGTTCATTCATGTTCTGTATTGTTTATTTGCAATAATTCTTCTTCTGTCCATAATTCCCTTCAGTCTTGGTTAGCCTCTAAAAAGTGGGAGCTCAAAGAGTGTTCTAGAATTCCCTTGGGCTCTAAAGGGTTCAATAAAACAGAAAGATTCCTCAATCATCAAAATTATCAATAGATACTCAATTACCAAGATAATCAACAGTGACAGCTCTGTTGAACAGGTCTTCTGGCAAAAATGAGGTAAATGGACACAGTGACTTTTCTTAGGTTACCTGGGGTATCTTTTGTCATTTTTCTTAGTGTGTCTCCACTAGCAATTCCTCATTTATAAACTGCATAAGTTAACACTCCTAGTTGCAGTGCAACACAGTTGGTAAAGGACAATGTTTCTGTAATTTTGTGTTGCCTTCGAATAATTTCCCAGAATTTATTCTCATAGTGGCATGATTTTCACAACCAGCAGCAAAAAAATTACTTATAAAAGGGTTAAAAGACTATAGTCATTGCACGCTGACCAAGCTGCACAATTCAGCACATTATCCTAATTTTGTTTTTTAACTGTCTAACGTAACAGAGCTGTGGCAGTTTTTTAATACTGTGTCGAGTTACAGTTCATCAGTGTGTATCTCCTAAATCAATCATCTCTCCCGCTGCCTACTGTAATCAAGTGCACTGACAGTAGAAGCAAGAGGAAAATGGCTAGAGAAGTGATTAGGCAACTTCTCTGTCTCTCTTTTTTATATTGCCAGCCATTCCATAACAAGACCTTCCTCTTCTTTGAACAAATAAAACTGTGAATACCACGAGTAAAGAATTTAATCGCCTGGTCTCTGCTCAAGGTTGCATGCTGGCAAAGTTTCTGCAGGATCAGGATGTGAATAATTATTGTCACTGTGGCTGCCTTTACTCCCAGCAGATGCAGTAATATACTGCTGAATGAATTCATGTGGGTCATCTTTCAGATCATAAAAATTAGACTTCATTACATTTAATGATTTTGTTTGGGGTACTCATTATGTATGTAATAACTGCCTTTTACATTGAATTTGTCATGTAGATCTTTGCTGTGAAATAGTGATGTTGTTTCCTGTGTTTGGAGATGCAGTAATAGTTTGCATTCTTTAGCCGCTGCTGCACTTAAAGAGGTGTGCTGAAACCTGCTGTCCTCTGTGTCTCCATCTACATTCATATAAGCCACAAATTCTTTAGAATACAGTGCTAACACTAGTTTGCTTCTATAAGTAACTTCCTCTTTCTTTCTCTTGTCCTTCTTTCAGTGTCACCCATACTGAGGGCTAGAGAAGGAGGAAGGGCAATGAAAGCTTTAATTTATGACAGTTTCTTTAGAAGGGCTGCAGATAACAGAACCTGATAATTCTACTGCACTGTAGTCTGAGGTCAACATGTAGCACACAAGTGCTGTGCTTACTGTGAGTAACATTTCTGTTTAATGTGCAAATATCTCATGCATTTACTTAACAGCCAGAATAAACCAGTTGTGAACCGTTGGCTCACTGGCAGAGTTCTTGTAAAGTGCGTGAGCAGTTTGCCTCACTGTGGCTGCTCGTGTCCCAGCATGCGCAGTAATACACTCCTGAATGGCTCAATTGAACTGAATCCACCTGCAGAACATAAATATTACCCTTCTCCAGCTTCACAGAGAAGTCGTCTTTTTCAGGATGGTTAGGGTTATGAACAGGGCTAGTCCCGGCTTTATTAACGTACAGTATCCTTGTGAGAGCTTCACCGTCTTTCTGCTGGTACCAGTGGACGTAGTTGCTCTCACTCAGTCCAGTCACTTTGCAGTCGATATAAGCTCTTTTGTTCTTGTGCTTCGTCCAAGAAAGTTGATTTTGCTCCACTGTCAGTCCCAGTACACCCACTGTAATCAACATTAAACTGTAAATGACTCATTCTTATGTTTTCTTTTACTTTTTTACTTCATCAAATTCTCACACAACAGCATTACTTACCTACAGTCACAGAGAAAAGAACAGCACACACATCTATAAGCATCTTGAGGAAATGAATTCTGTACTTTATAAAGTGCTCTGGCCCGGACCTTTACTCTGTAGTTGCATGAACTCCAGTGTTATCTGTAGTATAGATCATTCAGCTGGGGCTTAGTGATGTCACTTCCTGTGATATCAGTACATTAATATGCACCTGAATGTACCGATGAGCAAAATATATCATTACAACAGATAATCCAAGTATAAAAATGAACCAGATATAGTAATAAAATTTTTTAAAACTGAAAGTGATCATTCGGTCATACATGAACACATCAGAGCACACAATGTGACCAGCACGGCCAGGAACACGGCGCCCGGGGAACAGTGTGTGGGGACGGTAACTTGCTCAGGGTCCCTCAGAGGTGTCTGGCAGGCTTGGGACCCACAACTTCCTGATCCCAAGGTGAACGTCCTAACCACTAGGCCACCATCTGCCCCCTAGGCCACCATCTGTCTTACCTCTGTTCATCAACTAGGTCACTGCTTTCATGAAGTTCCAGTGAAAATATGGTGACGTCTTCCCAGTCCTTTCTCAGAGCACAGTGATGAGTGAAATTTTGTTTCTGTCACGGAGAGAGACAAGAAATGAATTGACAGGTTGTCCAGTGTAGCGTGATGGAAGAGCCCAGTCGTGGATACACACGAAAGAGTAGGTTAGTTACGCGCTTTGTTCTGAGAACACTCCAGTTAAGGAGAAGAGATTCCCACCAGGAACCTACGTTCTCACATGCACACAGAAGGGTATATAAAGAGTTCCGCGGAACTAGAGTACTCAGGGTACCGCTTGAGGAAGGCTTGGATTAAGCCAGCATGGGACCCATGACTTAGTGCAGAGAGATACCTTCTTCCTGTGTATATACCCTGGGACACAAGTCATTTCCTGTGCCTGTTAGACATCAGGTGCGTGTGACAGTACCCCCCACCCCCAGGGCCGTCACCAGACACACCCGGCGGAGACGGCACCCAACGAGGGTAGTTCTGGATGAGAGCAGGGTCCAGGATGAAGCAACTGGGGACCAAAGACCACTCCTCCGGACCGTAGCCCTCCGAGTTGACCAGGTACTAGGTGTCACGGCCACAGCGTCGTGAATCAAGGATCCGCTGGACAATGTAGACAGGACCACCGTCAAGGATCCAAGGTGGAGGGGGGACCGAAGCCTGGACAGAGGAGAAAAAAAAAACACGTTTGAACTGGGACATATGAAAAACAGGGTGAATTTTGAGAGAGGTAGACAGCTGGACCCGGAAGGTGACAGGGTTGATGCGGTGGGTGACCGGTAGGGTCCGATGAATTGGGGAGTGAGTTTGGTGGATTCGGTGTGCAGGTGGATGTTGCGGGTGGAAAGGTAAACCCTGTCACCTACATGAAACAGTTGTTCCAGAGGGTGCCGCCGGCACCTGCGGACCAACTGGTGGGCCAATGATACATCAACCTCCGGTTCCTGGTGTTCAAACACCGGGGGTTGGAAACCATTACATACCTCAAATTGAGCTGAGTCCGGTAGCTGAGGAGGTGAGGAGGTTGTGTGATAGTTCTGCCCAGATGAGGTAGCGAGCCCAGGAGCTCTGACGATCAGCCACGAAGCATCTGAGGAAGTGCTCCAGTTGCTGGTTGGTCTGCTCCATCTGACCATTGGTCTGGGGGTGGTACCCAGGGGAGAGGCTGGTGGTGGCATTGATCAGACGGCAGAAGGCTCTCCAGAACTTGGCAGTGAGCTGTGGCCCTCTGTCCGAGACGACATCCTTGGGGAACCCATGCAACCGGACTACATGCTCGAAGACCAATTTTGCGGTGGTCTTGGCCGTGGGGAGTCCGGTCAGAGCCACCAGGTGCATGACCTTGGAAAAGCGGTCCACGATGGTAAGTATGATGTTTTTCCTGTCAGTGTCTGGCAGGCCGGTGACAAAATCCAGGGTGATGTGCGACCAGGGCCGGCGAGGAACCGGGAGAAGTTGGAAGATGCCGGGTAACGGTTGGTTGGTGGTCTTCGTCCTGGCGCACACCACACACGTCTGGACATATTCCTTGGTGTTGGAGTTCATGTTGGGCCACCAGAAGGCTCATTGGAGGAAACTGAGGGTCCAGGAGGTGCCTGGGTGACCTGGCCGAGGAGTGGGCCCACTGGAGGGCGTCTGGACGTAGGTTGGTGGGCATGAAGAGGCATCCAGGTGGGGTGTCTGCCAGAGGAGTTTCCAAGGCGTGCCCCTGGTGGACTCTGTCTTCCAACCCCCACTAGAGGAGTGCCAGGATGAGTTGAGAGGGTAGGACAGGCGTGGGGCGAGGGTAGGACAGGCGTGGGGTCCACCTGGGGGCTCTCCTTCTGATGTTGCCAGTAGAGGGCATGGTGAGTTTTGTGCACATACCCTGGACGGTATGACGGGTGGAAGTTGAACTGTTCAAAGAACAGGGCACACCGTGCCTGCCTGGGGTTCAGTTGTTTGGCCTGCTGAATTGTGATGAGGTTCTGGTGGTCTGTCCAGGCCATGAATGGGTCACTGCCTCCCTGAAGCCAGTGACACCACTCCTCTAGAGCCCACTTGATGGCCAACAGCTCGCAGTCCCCTTCCCCGTATCACTGTTGTGTGGGGTTGAATTTTCTAGAGAATAAACTGCATGGGTGCAGTTTCTGGTCTTTACCTCGCTGCAAGAGAATGGCTCCTACACCCATATCAGAGGCTTTGCTGGATCCGGATGACAGAGGATGGAGGCAGTGGTAAAGAGTGTGCACAGGGTCATGAAGGCATGGATGGCTTGATGGTCGAGGTTGAAGGGTCGGAGAGATGGCTTGGTGAAGGCAGTGAGAGGTGCTGCAGTCGAACTGAAGCCCCGGATAAATCGCCGATTGAAATTGGTGAACCCCAGAAAACATTGCAGCTGCTTAAGTGTCGTGGGTAGGGGCCAAGAATGCACAGCCTCCAGCTTCTGGGGATCCATGGCCACACCCTGAGGGGAGATGATGAGGCCAAGGAATGTGGTGGCGCACTGGTGGAAAGTGCATTTCTTCAACTTACAGAACAACTTGTGGGCCAGCAGCCTCTTGAGAACTGCCCTGACATGCTGGGTGTGCTCCGCCAGGGTCCTGGAGTAGATGTGGATGTCATCGAGGTAGGCGAAGCACCATCTACCCACCATGTCGCAAAGCACGTCATTAATGAGTCACTGGAAGGTGGCCGGACTATTGTACAATCCGAACGGCATCTCAAGGATCTCGTAGTTGCCGGTGGGAATAATGAAGGCCGTCTTCCACTTGTCACCCTCCTGATGTGGTCCAGGTTGTAGGTGCTCCGTAGGTCCAGTTTGGTGAAGTAGTTGGCACGAGAGAGAGCGTTCAGGGTGGTGTTGGTGAAACGGAGTGGATGACAGTTCTTGAGGGTCACTCGGTTAAGCCCCCGAAAGTCGACGCAGGGGTGGAGACCCCCGTATTTCTTCTTAACAAAGAAGGGGGGGGGGCTTAACCGAGTGACCCTCAAGGAGGATAAAGGTCAGAGGGTCCCATGACGAAGCCCCTCGGTGATGTACTCCTCCATGGCTTTCTGCTCCTCCACAGACAGAGAGAACAGATGGCTGCGGGGCGGTACAGCGCCGGGCTGGAGGTCGATGGCCAGGTCATAGGGGTCATGAAGAGCTGGATGGCTCGTTGTTTGCTGAAGACCCCCACCAGGTCACGGTACGGGACAGGAATGGTCTCCAGGATGATAGGAGGTGAGGTAAGGTGGGTGATGAGGAAAGAGAGCTACTCAGAATGCTCTCTGAGAAACATGGAGATAGGTTGGGTCTGGTAGGTGATGGGGCTGAGGGAAAGGGGCCAGCCGTCAACGGCGGTGATGGACACAGGCTGAGATAACACCTGGAGTTCCACCCCCAGTTGGGCAGCATAAGTCTGATCGATGAAATTACCAGCTGCCCCCGAATCAAAGAAGGCGGTGGTCACGATCCGTTGGTGGCCCAGCTGGAGGTGAATCTGGAGAGTTAAGCGGGTAACTGCCGTCTGTGGACCAGGTAAGTTCCTCCCCCTATTCACCTGGTCTGGCCATTTCCCAGGCGAAGAGGGCAGGCCGCTTAATCGTGGTCGAGGGAGGCGCAATAGGCGCAGAGGCCCTTGCAATAGCATCACTCTTTCTCCACCATAGACAGGGAGGTGCGTCCGAGCTGCATGGGCTCCCTGGCTCTGATGGAGTGGGCCTCTGAGGCAGGTGGAGATCGGGTGGTCGAAGAGGAGGGTTCAACAAAGAACTTGGTCCGGAGACTGCTCACCCAAGGCGTGAGCAGATGTGCAGGTCCACCCTCAGGGCCAGCTGGATCATCCCCTCCAGCATTTCCAGAAGCTCCGGCCCAGCCAGCTTGTCCTTGAGCCCAGGAGCCAGATCTTTGTAGAACGCCGTCCAGAGAGCCACATCAATCCAGGTGGTTTGCACGGCGAGAGTACGAAACACCTGCTCACTGGACAGTCACCCTGCCGCAGATGGTACCACCCCGCGAGTCGACCTCCACCTTGCTCTCAGGATAGTGGAAGGCAACCCTGAGCTGGTGGGTGAAGTCCAGGTAGGAGAACAACACGTCGCTGTCGGACCTCAGGACCATCGTAGCCCACTCGGCTGCCTGTTGGGTGAGAAGTGAAGTGAATAGCGCAATGCGGCTCCGGTCCGAGCGGTACTGCAAAGCTGAAACTCAAAAACAAGAGAAAGGTTAGTGAAAAACACATCGCACGTCCCATCCACTTCTCAGGTAAGGAAAGTTTAGGTAAGATAGCAGAGGGAGAAGGAGCTTGGACCACCCCTGGGAATGAAGACTGAGCGGCAGCTAGGTCTTGGTGAACCTTCTGCATGGTAGTGAGCTGCATGCATAACTTCCTGCTTCAAACTCACTATCTCGACCCCCTGCCGGTTCACCATGTCCACGAGGCGGGAAAAATCTGCTGGGCTCACTGTATCATTCTGTCACGGAGAGAGACAAGAAATGAACTGACAGGTTGCCCAGTGTAGTGTGATGTAAGAGCCCAGTCACACGAAAGAGCTGGTTAGTCACGTGCTTTGTTCTGAGAACACTCCAGTTAAAGAGAAGAGATTCCCATCAGGAACCTACGTTCTCACATGTATACAGAAGGGTATATAAAGAGTTCTGAGGAACTAGAGTACTCACAGTACCGCTTGAGGAAGGCTTGGAGTTATCCAGCATGGGACCCAAATGACTGAGTGCCGAGAGGTACCTTCTTCCCGTTTATATACCCTGGGACATGAGTCATTTCCTGTGCCTGCTAGACATCACGTGACTGGTGCGTGTGACAATTCCTGTGCACAAAACTCAGGTTGTCAGCATTACAGGACAGCTATCAGATTTGAACAGGAAGATATAATGGGTGAACAAACGGGCTAAATGTGTCTTCTTAATGTGGTGAATAGTAATAATAATAACAATAACAATAATAATAAAATGGAAACAAACCTCAACACTGGAAACAAAAACCAAAGGACTAGAGCAAATGTAGATTAAGGTCAACGGAAAAAAAACAGATTAAGAGTTAGGATAGAAATACAAATCTAGTCTGTAAGTTTTAATGGAAGCTCACTCTGTGTGTACACTACACCACCACTGGTAAGTTGGCGTCTCTCAATCCTGTAAGAGGACTGTCCCTATTCTGATTCACACCTAAGCCCAACAGAATTCTATGTTATGTTTCAAGTACTTAGATTCTCTGGTGCAGTTTTATAAGCAGACACATTTTCAGACACACATTTACTCAGAATATTTCAGGATATTTGAATGCATGTCTACAAGGCATGCATATGGTTTTGGTCAACTCAAGATAAATGCTTCCATTAAAGTTCTTCAAAGAAACCTGCACATTTGTGCTAGCAATATTTTCAATATATCAAATGTACGATTTCTTTATTCATACAATTACAATTTTCTCAGTACAGAATTAGATTCCATTTTCTCTTTGAACTTAACTTATTTGTAAATACTGTTACTTTGGTGGAACAGTGACTCAGGTAAATGTTCTCCTACACAACTTAAATAGAAGTACAACAGTATCAGATCTTACAGACCTCTAAGATCTTAGTAGCTCCAGCAGCCATCAGCAGAGGAACTAAAGTGTGTTAAGCTCTATTCCTCTCTTTCCAATGTAATAATTGCTAAAAAGCTGTCCAGATACTTTCACCATAGAAATAAAAACATAAAAGAAATCAGGGACAAAAACGGAACGGGAACTAAGAAAAAAAAAAGAAGGAAAAAAAGTAAAAAAAAAAAAAAAAAAAAAAAGCAACAGACCGGTGAGCGGGCACATGCTGAC
>JBBJLS010008352.1:0-16057 GCA_037577275.1 Bryconaethiops microstoma
TTGGAAGCATGGTGTTGTCCAAAATGTCTTGGTCTGCTGAAGCATTAAGATTGCCCTTCACTGGAAGTAAGGGGCCAACTGTATTCAAAAATTATGGGGTGTGTCCCAATACCTTTGTCCATATAGTGTATGAATCAGATTTGTATGTCCACACCGCTCTGAAAAGATCCAATCTTAATCACACTGAAGGGGATTTGTGCCACATTGACTTGGTGATGTGAATGTAGCCTCAACAAAGCAATGCAGAACATTGAGAATATAGAGATACCAAATATTTTCTGTGTAAGGATTTCCTCTGTGTAGCAATATTTCATCGTGTTTTATGTTCTCATATAACCAGTTTAGAACCAGCTTGATGGTTTTTATTTTTTCCATTTTTAAACACTAGCCATGTTTTCATCTATTCTCCAAGATAATTTTATGTGAAGTTCACTTTAGATTGCCAGAAATGATGGGTGTGGTAATGGTGTCTCAACACTCAATTGCGAAATTTACTTGATTTTTTTTATCCACATGAAGTACACGTTCTTAATAAAATGAATAACATATATACTTTCACCATGCTTCAGATAGTCCAGGCTTTATTTAGTGCTTTCTTTAAACATTTTCACATTTTCCCCAAGTAAAGCTAGTCAGATGGTAACATGGCTATTGTTTTTGCATTGAGAAACAGTCTAACCCTGTTATTTTTATTTTTTTTGTAAAAAGGTCAGCTGCAGATCGCCCTATACTTCCGCATAGCACTCAAAAAATAATCCAACATATCTTTCTTTAAGCAAAAACATGGATATCATATTAGTTCCTATCCTGTCACACACATATTGTATTGGTATTAACTCATAAACATCAGAAACCCAAATAAGCTTTGTGTTACAAAAGTCACACAGACTGCCTTTAAAGAAGAATTAGTATGGTTTTGTTTTTCTTTTTTTTTTTTTCTTTTTTTTCAAACCATAAAATATCTTTGTTTTTTGTTTTTTTTCTCCACTTTATTGGGTTGAATGCTGTTTGGATGCTCGCCTGGCATCCTGAAGGGTACAGCTGCAGAGGAGCTGTAGAAGAAGGAACGTAAACTCATTAGTAATTTATGCAGTAGATATTTCTCTGAGTCAATTCTGCGGACCTGAGCAGAATGCATTGCTCGTCCGAAACAGCTGGCCCTGTGCCAGCCCTACCACAGAGCTTGACCCATGTCTCCATCTGGTTGTGTCATCAAATTGGAAAATGTGAAATGGAATTAGTCATCGTCCATGACCTCATCAACGCGATTGAGGAGTCTCATCATTCATTTCTGATTATGTACTAGAGATGGCAGGGATCCCATAAAATCCCAAAATCAGTTTCCCGTCGAAATCAGCAGAAAATGCTGGATCAGATATCGGAGACGAGAAGAAAAGAACCGATCTGTTACTGTAATAGCCTTGATATCAGAGGCTTGGCCTATTTCTATATTGGATGGTGGCTACAGTTATTAGGTTGGACATGCTTTACAGACTGTTGGCAAAAACCCATTGAACTTAAGGAAAAATTGGTCTTGATGAGTAGGATAGCCTCCATCTCTCCCATCAACACAAGTGTCTGTTAGCTGATGTCACAGAGTTGTTGGTTAGTGTTCTCCTCCAAGCATGCTGAGCTGTCCAATGATGTTGTATTAGCAGCCAAAGGATGCAGTGGGACTTCACAAGACTGTGAACAAGCACTAGCTAGCTTTTACCCTCTCAGTGTTTATGGTATAGTGTGATTAATGTTGGAAAAGATGTGGTGGTACCTTACATAAAGAACGTTAAGTCTTCACCCTCCTAGTGTTGCTGTTATGAAAAGCATGGTCATCGTAATGTATTACTGTGACACAGGAAAAAGTAATTACATTATTCCCCACCATGACAATGTCCTGTCCATATTGATAGAGAAAAACATTGCCACATGAAAATTTATATACCAACATACATAAAAACAAAACTACATTTAACAAAAATCACCCCAATTTCTCTTTAGCTTGGAGGAGATTTTTGGCCGCATTCTATAAAGCTTGTCCAGATTTCAGGACAATCGCTTGGATAGAATAATTTTAACATAAAGTAAAACATTGTTCAATAGATCATGTAATCAGGACGTCAGTAGATTTTTTTTAGCTCTCTTTAAGTTTCATGCATGGGTGCCTTGCCTGCCCCCATTTGCCTTATCAGAATCTGTTCCAAATGTTAAAACTGTTTCATTGTAAACATACATCCTGATTTGGTTGTGAATATGAATGCAACATAACCAAACATCAGTATACTGTGTTCAACTGGTCTAAGGTGTAATGTTTATTACACACAAGTGCTCCAAGATCAATTATAACCTGAGTATCTCAGTCTGAAAGAGAAAGTTTTGAACCCCATTGTAAACCCCATTGTAAAACAAACAGAATGATGTTAAAATTTCTTTTCCGCTGCTGATGAGGGTGTCTTTTTTGGGACATCACTAATCAGTTGCTTTACCATTTAAGCATATCGGATGACATAACGATAGAATAATAAGCTTAAAGTTGTTAAGGTGCCCCCTAGTGGCTCTTAACAGTTGCTTAAGGATAGAGGTTGAGTTGGGTTGAGTTGGCACTGCACCTCTGGACCACTTTCTACTGCAGCCTCATGTCAAATTACATTTTAGCATTTAATCGGTTAAGAGAACTTAGCATTTCAGTGCAAAAAGAGGACGTGAACTATTGATCCATGAAGGAAAATTCAGAAAGGGCTGTAAATTTGCAGTAGGACATGGGTGTTTGTTCAGACAGCTTATTTATATCTGCACTCCTCTCTTAACAGCGCCAGTATATCTTGAAAAAACTTTTTTTTAATCTTGTTTTCTACATTTTTGCTGCCATTTTTATTTGTTATTGGCGGGATGCTTGGAGCGAAAGTCTCATTCTTCTAACAGACCATGACCGGGCTAAACCACAAAGGGTTTACTCAAAGCGGCCCAGTAGAGGAGTGTCAAAATGCAAGAGGCATTGCTACTAGCACTGTATCAACAACAAGAAATTATTATTTTAATAACTGAAGTCAAAAATCATATGTAGTAAAAGATTTTGTGGGCCTCTCCAGGGGCCCTTTGGAATCGTTCTAATTCCACCCCTACTTTTACTGAGCTCCTGAATCTCATAACAAGAGTAGCCATGTGTAGCCTATTGCAAAAATTAAACAAAAAGAGCAAAAAGAGGTGGTTCAGCAAAAGGTATGTGTGAGAATTGCAATGTTGGATGGTCATTTTAAATGTTTCAAAATTAAACCTTAACAATAGTTTGTTTTAATCAGATTAGACAGGGATCGATATTATCTTGTAACTTTCAGTATCGATATTGTAAAAGTAGACATGGTATCGTGCCATCTCTAATGCATACACTTCCACGAGGAGGAACGAAGGAAAGATGGTCAGTTATGGAACACGGCCCAGTAATTCAAAGCCTCAGTATCTACTGCCAGGTCCACTGGCATGAGCTGTGTTTGACCTGAAAGAGGGCGCCGTGTCCCAAATTCTTCCTTAGCACTCTTCGTAACGTGGCCTAAAAAGGAGAACTTCAAAAGGAGGGCTAAATCTACAGTCTCTTCAAGACATGGACGGTCCTCATCTTCGGACACTTTCACGGAGCAGAAGATGGAATGGAAGCGTCTATTTGTCCTTAATCTGCATCAAATGCACAATGAACATTTATCCTAGCATGTGTATAAATGTGTATATTTGAAGTCGCTCACTGTTTGTTTTTGTGTATTTTTTTGTTTTTTTTTGTCTTTTATAATGTACGCAGTGAGAAGAATGAGATGTCAGGCCTTTTAGAGGTCTGAAGGTTTTAAAGATTAGACCAAAGTGATTCATCATTAAAGAAAACTAGCAGTCAAACGCTGAAATATTCTGTCTCTCTCCACATCCCTCGGGAATCATTTATAATGAATTAAGTTAGAAGGCAGTCTTTTCATTCCCCTGCAACTGCAAGAAACTGTGGGAGGGGGCAGATTTCCATTGCTCACTTTAATAACTGCTTTCATGTGAATATCAGAGCGTAATAATTTGTGGTATTGCTGAATAATAGCCATTAAAATAAATAACTGAACTGAAGAGTAAGGTGTTAAGCTGTTTACATTCAGGTGTAAATGCATTTACTAAAGATGGACTAGCTATTGTTTGAAAATACCACTGAACTCTTAAGATAGATGCGCTTTTCATAACAGATGGGAATTATGTATAACAGAAATGGTTCGACGTTGTTTGGAAAAATATTGTTTTGTATTAACTTTCTTTTTAAGTTAAGAATGTATTTCTAGGGTTCCTCAGTGGCAACCATCTAATCATTGGCCCCCCATTGGGAGATTGATCCAGTGATGCCACAGCCATCGATCTACTAATTACATTTGTAGCATTTAGCAGATGCTTTCATCCAAAACGACTTCCATTCCCTAACCACAGGGGACAGTCTCCCTGGAGCAACTGGGGGTTAAGGGTCTTGCTCAGGAACCCAGTGGTGTTGTGCTGAAGGTAGGATTCGAACCCATGACCTCTTGGTCCAGAGGCAAGTATCCTACCCACTAGACCACCAGCACCCCATTTATTACATAAATGCAATAATGATTTATTATAATAATTTATAATCAGGGATTGACATAAGTGGTACGCAAGCCCGAATAGACGTGCTAATTTGTGACTTCATACTGCAGAACCATGCCGAGACATAGACCCTGGCACGGACACCCCGTCCCCTGGAGCCCGGTGCTCACACTTTGCTATGATGAAGGGGCCAAAATTGTAGCACTGGTGTAGCATAAAGCTAACTGCTTCTTTATGCGGATATTTCAACGCTGTAATTGCCAACATCAGCTTTGCAACAAAGCACTAATGTGATATTTGAATATATTTTCCCCATCAGATTTGTTTTGTACACCTATTTTTGTTTATACATACTTTTACCCATGTTAATAAGCATAAAAGCCTAAGATTTATATTTACTGAGTGTACAATTATGTTACAAAAATGAATACTTGTTTCCCCTCACTGTATCAGAAGGTCCCATTTTGCATAATGCAACCCAAGCAATGTAACTTGTTCTTCATCAGCATTATTCCTAGTATTAAAGGCTGAATCATCTTGTTATATCATGCTTGGTCTCCGCATGAAGCTCAATGTAGTTATGAGAATACACTTGAAAAATTGAGCTTAATTGCTGCTTCTATGAGTTTAATGGTGTCTGTTTTTGCGAATTTGTACATGAGCTTATTCATGAGTAAGTTAACCAGCAGGGATGATGCATCAAATGGGGACACACGTCTCTAGACACCGGGTGCTTCTCCAGCACGCAGTCCAGAATCCAGAGAGGCAAGCAAATCCCTCTCAGTTTAACGAGCCTCCTGTAGGGATGAATTTATAAAAAATACTTGGACTTCAGCCACATTCCTCTAATCCACGTCTATCCCCCACACCTCAATGATGAGTCCAAACACACAGCCTTGAAAACGTCCAAGAAACTGAATATGTTTTGGTTCTGAAATAAGTAATAAAGCTGCATCTTTCGGCATTGCATGCTGCATATCTCCACAGTCATATTTAAACTTTTTATTATAGCTTAAACATTTCATGAGAAACTGACAAATAGAAAATATCGTTGTAATAAAATCTATAGATTTATGAATTACTATCATATATAAATAAACATATAAAGTATATTCACAGAATTGATATCCAGCATGCTGCTTGGTGGCTCACTGATACTTACTTTACACTGATACTTACTTTATGCTGTGTACAGAAAGTACCTCAGTGCCGCATGGCCCTGTGTTGTTGCACTGTTATTTACTGTTGTTTTTGTCCTTGTTGCAGATTGTCCTTTGTTATATGCTGATGTATGTCCCACCATGGTCCATGGAGAAACGTTGTCTAATCTTACTATTTGTACACAGCTATTGATGACAGTAAAATGGTCTTAAACATTAAAACATGATGCTTGAATGCAAAGCCATGACAATATATTTAGCCACCTAATCCTAAAAATAAAGGTTTCTAAATGGTTCTTTGTTCGATAGATGGCTCTTACTTGGATGTATGGTTCATGGTATGATCTATCATGGTTCTACGAACCTTTACATCATGCATAGGTTCTTTTAACTCCAAACAGATTCTTCGTGCACACATTTCACTGACAAAAGAACCATCTACTGGAAGGTTCTCTTGGGACCACGGTTGCACATTTGTGCTTAAACAGCTTGTATAAACTCCACTAGAATGGTACGCGCTGGTGTTCAATGGCGGGCATCTCTGGAGTGCCATCCAATATAGTCGAGCACAACGGTTGATTCTCTAAGTGAAAATAAGACACAAATTTGAATATGCCATTTTTTGACTGAATTTCATATTGAACGAAATTAATGTGCCATAAATGTTCAGTTCAGCAAATAATTGGAAATAAATGTATTACAAAATGCAGAAGTGTGTTCTCAGTAGAGGAAGTGTAGTTATTTTCACATTGAAAATCACCAAAATATAATTTGACCACGTCTATGTATAGTTTTGCCCTTCCTTTGCAAAGTTTGCTGGGTGGTATAAAGTTCTAAAAGTACTTTGGCAAGCAAGTCTGTGTGGAGAATGCAATAGTTACTTGTGCTCGTGTCATTGTGAAGTTCTTCTGTATTATTTTACTCCAGTAACTTGTTTTACTGAGGCAGGATATTTCCATTAGGCGAGACTCTGGAGGTCCGAGTCACACTGGAGCTGTAACGTGTCTGAGGTGGTTTTATCTGTTGCCTGTAAAGGGGTGTCTTAAGGACGACAGATTGTCCTCAGCAGAAGGTACCTGTTGTGCATATTGTTCTTTCTCACTCCTGAAAAAGAGTGCCCAGTCAGCACATTGCCTGTCACCTCCGAGCTGAGGAGAGACTCGACTTCTAATGTTACCACTCTGCCTGTGTGCTCTCCTCTGAGATGTGTTTAGGAGTTTAGGATTGACTGCATCTGGAATCACTTGGGTTCACTTTATTGCCCATAGATATTCATAAGAGACCAAAAAGAGGATGCAATAGAAAAATGTTTTTTTTTATTTTTTCAACAATCTCTAGACTATTACAGTAGTTCATGTGCCGTATTTTATAGAAAGAACATACACCTGTCACACATACGTGGTCCGCACTCCAATTGCTCACTGTCTTAGCTCCTCGTAGTAGTTACTGAATTATAAGTATGGAGACTAATAACATTTAATAAGCCTGCGGAAAGCTTGAGGGATTATACATGGACTAAATGATTGTTCTTTCATTCTGAGGACTGCATAGATTCTCTGGCCCAGCCCCATAGAGAGCGAGGAGACAAATTAAAGCACTTAAGGATTGTTTAAGACAAGTTAAAGGATTGTCAGAAATGTTTTGTGTTCTTGCCAAAGCCATTAGAATTCAAGAGACTGCCAATAGGACTGGTCATTCAATGTCCTTATAAAGGATTTTCTTCCATTGTGTAGTAACATCAGATCAGATCTTTTGTAAGAATCTTGCGTCTATACTCTGAACAGATGACTATAACACAGCCCGGAAAACTAAATTGCCATGCCATGACCTGGTAGCTGGAGCGTAAGCTTTACAGCTTCTCTCTCCTGCTGACTCTTGAAGTGCTTACAAAATGGGAATATTGTCGAATGATTTGGAGCTAGGTACTTGCCGTTGTGCTTTTGTCAGCTTGACGAATACATCGGCCTCTGCACCATAACTCTTGGCACTGGAAGTTTTGTTGCACAGACGGGGTAGGGCATAATTTCATTTCAAAACTTTGGACTCTGTAGACAGACTGGATCATATTTTCCAATGAAGGGAGGTGGGGGTGGGGAAGTGGCACTAGAGAGATGTTAAAACAGAGCTTTAAAACAGAGGTCATTTGTTTTTAAGGTTGGTAGTCTGTCCTGTGCCCAAGTCGAAATAACACAGAGAAAAATAACCTGGGTTAAAGAGATACACAAAACCGAAAAAATATCAACACTCTTTTCAAATTAATACATTACTGAGACACCCATTGCTGAAACAGGTGTTCATTTATGCACACACAGCGTGTATAATCTCCATAGAAGAACACTGACAAGAAAATGGGATGCTCTGGACCAGCCAGGCATGAGCTTAAGGTCACAAATCCCAACGCCATGCGCTGGCTAGTGGGGTATAAAGCCCCAAAGAATTGGTATGTAGAGTAGTGGAACTACTACTAGGGAGATGAAACCTTAGCCAATACCAATGGAATGATTTACTAATCATTAATCCCTGACCTCATTAGTGGTTTTGTGGCTGAATGCAGTGTATCTCACAGTAATGTTCCAAAATTTAGTGTGAAGCCTTTCCAGAAGAGTAAAGGCAGTTACTGCATCAAAGAGACATGAACTTACTTTCAATAGACAAAAGAAATGCTGGATGAGAAGGTGTCTACTCACTATTGGATATACACTGATCAGCCATGACCTTAAAACTATTTGAATAATATTGTGTAGATCTCCCTTGTGCCCACAAATAACTCTGACCCATCAAGGCATTAACTTCACAAGACCTCTAAAGGTGTGCTGTGCCATCTGGCACTAAAATGTTAGCAGCAGATTCTTTTACAAGTCCTGTAAGTTGTGAAGTGAGACCTCTCAGACTATTTTATCCAGCACATCCCACAGATGCTTGATCGCATTAAGATCTGGGGAATTTGGAGACCAAATCAACACCTTGAACTTTGAGGGTCATGGCAAAACCTTCAGCTTGCACCTCTTGAGGTAGTCCATTAAAGAATTTAAGCTGTGCTTAGGATCATTGTCCAGTGAAATGTGCCACTAGCTACAAAACATACCCTAACTTTGCTTAAAATGTTCTCTACTAACAAAGAAGTCAACTATATCATTAGCATTTTTACCTTAATATTGGTTTGGTGCTTTGCAGTATTCATTCCCTGTGGTGTTTGTCCTGTTTGTCCTGGAATTTAAATGGCTTCTCATTTGGACTTCCCCTATAGTCCAAATTGTGGAAGTGGAATAAAAATAAAATCAATATCTTGAACTCTTTGTCATGTTCCTCAATGCATTTTCTGAGCAATGTTTGCAATGTGGCAGGAGGCATTGTCCTGCTGAAAGAGGCCACTGCCATTAGGGAATACTGTTGCAATGAAGAGGTGTAACTGGTCTGAAACAATGTTTACGTGGGTGGTACTTGTAAAAATAACCTCCACAGGAATGCAGGACCTAAGATTTCCTAGCAGAACACTGACCAGAGTATCACACTGCCTCTGATGGCTTGCCTTCTTCCCATAGTGCATCCTGGTGTCATCCCGTTTAAAGGGAAGAGCCTTCCACATGATTTAAAAGAAAATGTGTTTCTTCGATCCATGACAAATTCTTCCATTGCTCCATGGTCCAATTCTGTTGTTCATATACCCGAAGTAGGTGCTGTCGGTGGTGGACAGTGGCCAGCATGGACACTGTGACTGGTCTTCAGCTATGCATCCCATAATCTGCATTCTCCCATTATTGCAAACCTTTAGATTAGTATGACGATAAAAATATTTAAAACAATATTTCAGTAATGGTAACAATAGTACATTTATTGCAGTAACATTTATTATTAAGTAATGAGGGGTTAATCCCCACACTCCCCACATCCCTCGTGGAAATTATGGCTAGGCATGTAACTGCTGCAAAGAGTTTCATTCAGTTTAGTGATTCTAAACTTTCAAACATTTTTTTCAAAACTTTAGAACATCAGTGTTTGGCTGAAAAAGGTTGATTTTCAGTTCATCTTTTATGCTTTTTATACTTGTAATAACCATGCAAGCACTTGAGCTGTGACATGGATGGTGCAATAAATGAGAAAGTTAAAACAGATGTGAAAATTATGTAGCACTGCAGTGAAGCGACAACTAAGTACAACTGACCTCATCGTCAGGGTCAATTCCGGCATCTCCAGTCAGAGTCACCCGGCTCTATTGGCATAATTTAGTTGTGTTAAGTGTCCTCTTGCCATCCTCTCTGAAGGGACAGTACTGTGACATGCCTGAGACTCTACTGGCCATGTCCATCTGTTTTTTTTGTTTTTTTTTAGCTCCGGTGGCATGTAGAACATTCCCACCGCTGACATGAATTCTAAAGCAGTCCTCTGCATCCAGCATGAAATTATATAACACACAAAAACATGACCCCAGTTTTCATGCCCCTTAAGTGGGCTGCATTAAGTTTGAAAAGAGAAGAAACTTTGTGTAGTTTTATAGTTTTATTTTACTTTATAGTCAGAACTGGTACATTTTCAGCATTATTTACAATTATTAATAGGACAATTACACTGTTTTAAGAAAAAGAAGACGAGAGAGTTATGATAGGAATGGCAGTGCTGGAGCTCGCCATGTCAGGCTGCTAGCATGTATCCTAACAGTTAAATTATTTCACAATATATAAAGCTGAAAGCAAAGCTGAACCCCCCTGTCAAATATTATGTTGATATTTCTTTGCTGAGTTTAATTAATTGGGAAGAAATACAAAACCTAAAACAAAAAAGGTGCCAGAAGTTTTGCACTGCCCAAATTTTCGGTTTATATTGCATTTATTACCCAGTCATTTAAAACAGTCATTAAAATATGATAAAGATGTATTCAATATGTGTGTACTTTTGTCATTCAAAAAATCAACAAAACAAAACAAAATGGCCAAGGGTGTCCTGACTTTTGCACACAACTATTTAGAGCAGATTTAAGTATATATCTAGGAAGTAGGAGCACATCAATATATCAGCTGACCAATAAACTACATATCTGTACAGTTACATGCAAAAGTTTGGGCACCCTGCGTAGTCAGTACTTAAGAAGACCCTTTTAGCTCTGTGAGATACTTGAACCTGCTCTTCTAAAGTCTATCCACAGATTTTTGATTATCTTAAGGTCAGAGAACTGCGAGAGCCACACCAAAACCTTGGCCTGCACCTGCTGAGGTAGTCCATTATGGAAATGTGCCACTAAACAAAAATCATACAAGAACTTTGCTTAAAAAGTTGAAAGGAATGTTTCATCTTTAACATTATGCCCTTTGTAAATTAGTTTATCTTTTGCGAACTCTTCACAGGAACAGTAATTTTCAACCCAAAACACCGAAAACACCAATCCCACAATGAAGCATGGTGGTGGCAGCATCATGGTGTAGGGATATTTTTCAGTGGCAGGGACATGAAAACTGGCCCAGACTGAAAGAAAGATGGATTGTTATAAATATTGGGCAATTCTTGTGGGTAATCTGTTACAGTGTACTGGAGATTTTAGACTGGGATGAAGGTTTGCCTTCCAGCATGACCTTGACCCTAAATATACTGCTAAAACTGGAGTGGTTTAAAGGGAAACATTTAAATGTCTTGGAACAGCCTAGTCAAAGCCCAGACCTCAATCCAGCTGAAAATCTGTGCAAGATTGCTGTACACCAACACAACCCATCTAACTTGATGGAGCTGGAGCAATTTTGCCTTGAGGAATCGGCAAACATCCCAGTGGCAAGATTTGACAAGCTAACAGAGACATACACCAAGAGACTTGCAGCGGTAATTGCAGCAAAAGATTGCTCTTTGGGGTGAATACCTATGCACGCTCAAGATTTCGCCTATATTTTTGAAGGGGAAAAATATTTTGCCCTTTTAAAATTGTAAGGCATATTGTATAAATTAAATTAGCTAACCCCCAAAAACTCCATTCTGAAATGCAACAAAATGTGTCAAAGCACGACAAACTCTAAGGAGGGCGAATACTTTTACAAGGCACTGTACGTGTATGACATTGTTCATATTGATCAGACCTAACTGATGGCATGCTATTGTATAAAGTTGGGAACGTGGTTGGTTTAGGTAGCTTATGTTCCTTAACATAAATGTAATCACTTCTCCTAGAAATGGGTCTCCTAGAAGTGGTTGTTTAAAGACAGTGAGTGACACTGCTGTTCACACAGTCAGTTGAAGTCTGTTTTACCACTTCGGTGCCAGAACAAAAAAGAATCTTAATTATTGTACTCCATGTATCTTGAAGTAGATTGAACTAAACTCAAACCAAAGTTATTGTTATTAAAAAAAAACATGTAATAATCATAACCGCTACAGGGGGTTTTAAAATGGTGAGTGGGTGAAAAAATGCA
Organism: Bryconaethiops microstoma; assembly: GCA_037577275.1. Lineage (NCBI taxonomy): Eukaryota > Metazoa > Chordata > Actinopteri > Characiformes > Alestidae > Bryconaethiops > Bryconaethiops microstoma. The sequence continues at coordinate 12,128 of JBBJLS010008352.1, forward strand.
GAGGGAGGGCATCCGGAGAATGGCCAAGTGGTGGTGCGCCGAGAAAAAGAGCAGCAAATGGTGAGCATGTAGGAGTACAAACACCAGTTTTAGACTGTTTCACACTGTTTATATTTGTTGAAATCAGATTTTACAGAGTTTTTCTGAGTTCTAGAGGTTAAATCTGGAACAAGCAGCTATAGAAAGCCAGTGAAGAGAGCACAGCAGGAGATCGACAACAGTACACTCAAGAAGATTGAAAATCAGCCATCCTACTGCATTCCTCCAATAGTCTGCATTGGATGCTAGTTACAGTAATCAAACCTTGAGATGACAAGAGAACACCTGGGTGGTCTCCATTGAGAAAAGGTTGAATCCTTTGAGTGCTGCAAAGGAGAAACCTTCATGGCAGAGTCAGGTTGGTACATGATGACTTGTCATCCAGAATTAGAGCAAGGCTTCTTATGAGGAACTCTCAAATGAGGTGCTAGGATCAACATTTAGTTCCTGGGATGAAAAGGAGATTAATCTCGCTGGGATTCAGTTTAAGGTGAATCCAGGAGGAAAAGTCAGGACTCTTGTCTGTGTTCTTCAAAATGACACTAAAGAACATCTGCTGTAAAGACTGTAGACACAAAACCCCGTCATTGTGGGTTTGATCTGACCCCCATATCCCATTCATCCTATTACATTCCCATTCACACCACTGTTACATTGTTGTATTGTCTATTCATTGTACACATTCTCTCTACTACACCTTCTTTGTTTCTTTTGAGCAATACAATGGGAATGTTGTGGGGGGGCTGGTGGCTGTCAGATGAAAACCTGCATGAGGTGGTTTTGTGACTATAATCTTTACTGGAGTCATTAATCTACATTAATTATATTCTCCCCACTAGAGATCAGTGTGATGTAAAAACAAAGAGATCAATATTTATGTGGCTTGTATTTCTTTGGCAGTCAATATTTAGACACATTGTTAGCGGGATAAGAGTTATTGCATTTATCCACAGTTCCCAATATAAAATATCCAATGGACAAGGGAAAAATGATGCTAGCTGACATTGGACAGTGGAGTTTATTTAGTCCGGATATCATATCAATGCATTTGTCTTGTGGGGACAAAATTATTATATCCATTTCATCTTCAGGGCATGGATTCAAGGTCTGGCTTGCACTGAGCCCATGACCAACCCCAGGCACTCTCATGGAGTATTTAGATTTGTGCATTAATTATTATCAATATATTATTAATAGAGCATAGCATAGAACATGCTTGATATAAATCCAAAACTTGTTCACCATTGAAAAAGGATTTAAAAATATATTAAATGTCATTAGATAAAACAGTAGTAGTGTGTGCAAGTATGTCATTGTCTTTGACATTAAGTTAGTGAGCAAAAGCTGTCAAACATGCGTGCAGAAATTTGGGCTTTCATTTGAACTGAGTGTTGGCACTGATATGAAGGAGGTTGATGATGTAAAGATAAGAGATAAGATAACCCTTTACTAGTCACACGGGTCGGAAATTTGCCCTGTTACAACAGCAACATGGAAAACAAGAGAAGAAAGCAAATGCAGCAATAGAATAAAAACTTTTTTATATAAAACAAATATAACAATATAAAAAATAAAATAAAATAAAAAAATAAAGTGCATATATCATAGGACTTCACAGCACTTGCTCTTTACCTTCCCAGGTTGATAATGTCATAAAAGTCCTTTAATAACTCTAACTAGTAGATGTTGCATGCCAAGGACATACTTTTTTGCCCATTAGGGTAGTATTGAGCCATTCCAAGGAGGGATCTTGCATGATCGTATCTCTTTCAGATCCAGTTTTGTAATTCAGCTCCCATGACTGAGTTGACCAACCACAAGTCAGTGTTTCTGACTGTACTCGTGTGTAATGGAGTAACATGAGATTAACTCCCTTCTCCCTTCTATTTTCCTTATCTGTAGATCTATTTTATGGCAACACTCCAAATAATAGTGCAAATGAGACAAACAATGTGCTTAGACCCCAAATGGTATAAAAAAGGACCTTGTTTGACTTTTCTAACCCTTTAAAACACACTTAATGCTTTTGCCAGCATAGTTTTGAAGGACGAATATCAATGCCAAAAAAATGTCCAGGTTCCACCAAATTTTAAAAATACTTTTAACCACTAAGATGTGCAGCTATTCAAATGGGTTGATGCGAGATTCACTGTTCTGAAGAAACCTACAAAGTCGTAGATGTTTACAGCTGTGGTGAAAAGAACCAGATGTCTGGGCGATGATATAAAATGCTATTGTCTGAGACATTGATTGATGATGTCTGAACCTTGATAGTTTTAAGAGAAAGTTTGACTCTAAATGTTTGTTTTTTTTTTAATTTAGGGAACATACAGGGCATTAATAGACAAAACAGTCCCATTAAAATACATTCCCAGAACTACCACTGTAAAGAACATCTGCCTCTATATCAAACCACTTTCTACACATCTTATCTATGATGAACCTTATTTGGGTAGAGTTCTCTTTTCATGAATACATTTAAAATGTGTCTTAAGTGTTATTTGGTTAAGTGTGGTGACAAGACCTGAGATACAGTGCTGAACATGATTTTGTAAAGCAGGACAATCATCCACAATTACAGCACATTTCGGTTTAATGTTTTTAAGTGCTTTTGCTTTGCAGCCTTGGAGGCGCTGACGTGGCATTTGCCTTTCATACCCATTTAGGAAATTACCCCACCGTCTCAAACATTTTAGGACCTTTTAATGGAGAAGCTACGAAAACAGATTCCTCAAAAGGAAATGAGGTGTTAAAAGTCCACAAAGCAAGTCTAATACCTTCTTGAAAATGAATAAACAACCAAAATTACACCAGTGATTTACTGAAAGAAGCCTTCCCATCAGGCTTTGAATGTAACCCCTTATGGTGGTCCCTGGATATATCTGTCCAGTCAATCACTGAAGGAACATATGTAATCTGTCACTGTTGGAAAAAGAGTATAAAAATTACATTTGAGAATGTATGTATTGTGGCGCGAGGGGGCGGAGCACCATCACGAACCCAGGACTGAGCACAGGGTTCCTCCCTGGATGAGAGCCAGGTGAACTGTGTTGAGGGAGGAGCCAGACGGACTCTCCAAGAGTAAAGGAGAGAGGGCCAAAGTGGGCTAGCGATGGAGTAGGAAAGAGACTGAGAAGGACTGGAGAGTAGACAGAGGTAGCGGGAGAGCCCGTGGTGTGGTGTCAGCCAGGGTGGTGGTGGTTCTGTTTTTCTAAAGTGTGGTGTGTTTAAGTTAAAATAAAAGCTCCACTGTGCACTGGCTCTGGTGTCGGTGTGCGTGTGTTCCGGTAGGTGGTTAGGCCTCCCGGCCTGTTGGTGGCAACCATTCCCCAGGCCGCATGCCACAGTATTTAACATCCTCATTAGGAATTTTGAAAAACATACAGGAATGATGATAGATGGAAATGACCATTTTTTAACATGTATATTGTCACACCAATACACAACAATATATACAATTTGTGATGTTTTTACATTTTTACATGTAATTTACAAATGTAAGCTGACCTGTGTTCAAAGTGCAGGATAAATGGACCCAAGTAAAATGGTCCAACATTTCTTGGGGGAAAAAAATAAGTTTACATTAATCTAAGTTCAGAAGATTTTTGCTGTCTGGAGATAAAAGGTTTTTGCCTGACAGCAACAATGGCTTATTGTTTTTTTCACCACTGCTTTGCTGATAAGAATATCCTTTCATTCCCACTACCATCTTTTCAGTAGGTAGTCTACTGCCAAAAGCTCGATCCCAGTTGAAGGTCCATCAAGCTGGACCGTCAGATTATACCTTAACCACTTCTTCTATACTTTGAGATGGAAGGCACAGCAGTAGGTGAAATTTATCAGAGTTTTTATTGACTTTTTTTCAGAATAATACATGTATGTACATATATA
>JBBJLS010008371.1:0-16056 GCA_037577275.1 Bryconaethiops microstoma
TATCTCACACACAGGAAAAAAAAAATGCACTAAAATACATGATTAAAGTGTGTATATCAGGTCTACACAAATAAAATCCATCACTTCTATCCGTCACATGGACCATCTGAAGCAACCCAATGGTTCACTTTTTTACAGCAGAAAGAAGCTGTACAGCAGAGAGTAGCCGGAGCAGCAGGTTCAGAAAGGCCTTGTATTGACAAAAATGGAGGCATGCCACGTCACCACTTTCCTCGTTACAGCCAAACTCAGGGCGTTTGTTGTTCACAGTTTACAGCTACAGGGGTGGCAGGACACAGTAAGTGTGATGTGGGTTTCTGAAAGAGCCTGGCTACAGGGATGTTTGATGCCTGCAGGGACAAAACACGACCAACCCCAGCAGGACGGATATTCCAGTCTGAAAGAACAGGGCTGTGTGCATTTTTTTCTTCACTTATCTGTTTCTTTTTCTTTTTTTCAAGTTTGACATCTCACCCCTGCTAATAAAATAAATAAATTAACATATACATAACGAAGAGCTGCTTGTTGGGCATGGAGAGCAGCTCGTGAGGATAATTCAGACACAAAAGGCACATCATTAAGAACAGCCTGCTTTCCGCTGCTCTTACATATGGAGCTAGCCTCTCAAGTTAACGTGCTGCATTGACGTGAACATCTGGTTGCTTATGCTAATCAGCTCCGTCTTGTTAAAGTAAAATGCTTTTTTTGGCCTCCATTAGTGTCCACAATTGTCATTGAACATCGCCACGGTCGTGTCCTCTCAGGGGAAATAATGAGACTCGACTGAATGCTTGATTCGACTTAAAAGTTTTTTTATTTTTTTATTTTTTTTGAGGTCATGCTAAAGCTATACTTAGCACTGTTAATGCTTCAGTGTTGCTCAGCAATGAGAAAGTTGTGAGCTATGTGTTTATCCAAGGGACAAATTAGAGCCAGTTAGAAAAATAAAGAAAGTAAGAAAGAAGGAAAGAAAGAAGGAAAGAAAGATAGAAAAAAAGAAAGAAAGAAAGAAAGAAAGAAGAATCCAAAGCAGATGCAGATGCCTCATCTCAGGTCTGCTCTCCATAGTGGTTCAGGTCACATGTTTTTGATTACTTTTTTTCGCAAAATGAATGTCCTGGCGAGGACTGTCAGTGTATTCACCATGAGGGATGCTCTTCAAACTTTGGGGTTCATCCATCAGGGCTCACACTAAAAAGTCAGGATGCCGGTTTCAAAGCATCCGGATGTGGTGTGTTCACATATGACAGAATGCTCACTTTACACTTTTTTAATTAGTCTCAACTGAATACTCTACTTAGCTTGATGTAAAAGGGTTTTTTTTCTTTGCAAGGACATGATACAGCCACACTTAGCACTGCTAGCGCTTTGTTGTTGCTCAGCAAAGAGAGAGCATTACAGCCATAAGCCCCTTGCGAGCTAAGCTATCTGAATATGTTTAACCAAGGGACAAATTAAAGTCAGTCAGAAAAATAAATAAATAAATAAAGAAGTAAGCAAACAAATAAAAAAATAAAGAAATAAATACTCTGGGGCAGATGTTGGTGCCTCATCTCAAGCCTGTTCTCTTTGGGGGTCACGTTTTCTCCAAAGTCGACCATCCGCCAGATAAACCCTCCAACAATGCTTTTCTTTTCAAAATTGAAGTCTTGGGTCGGACTGTCAGCATATTCACCATGAGGGATGCTTTTCACACCTTCGGGGCACATCTATCAGCTTTTGTGCTAACAAGCCGGGATGCCTGTCTCAAAGCGTCAGGATTCCTGATGTAATTCGGATGGCAAAGAGAGTGAAATCCTGAGCGGGTGCAGATCCCAGATCCCGGACGCCCTCTCAGCTTTGGAGTCGGGGCCGATGCGCATCGGCAGGGGCTGGAAGAAAAGGTTAGCTAGTGCTCGACTCACTAGCGTGATTTTTCCAGAGCATATCACAATCTCTCTCTCTGGGCCTGTTTATGCGGCCGGGTTTCAAAACTCATGCACTATGGACTCCAGACACTGCTTTATTTTCTGGAAAAAAAAGAGATGGCAGCAGCCTCTCCCTGACCATTATTCCAAGTTTGACGCTTCATAATGTAATGGAGTCCAATATAGTAATGGAAGAAAATGATGGAAAATAGCCACCGCATTAACACGTCTGCTCAGTCCAGAGGGAAAAAAAAGGGGAAAAATGGTGGCTCATGGCTGAGAGCAGAGGAAAAATGCGCAGCCTTAATTATCCGGACGTCACAGTGAAATACTCGGCCAGTGAGCCCCCCTCCCTCAGGGCTGGGTGGGTTTTTTTCAGCGAGTCAGCAAAGCCTCTCAGTCTGGGCTGGGTGGGAGTTCGTCCCAGATGGCTACTGGTCCATGGCTAGGTTGTGGTGAACAGGACTCAGAGACTGAAGATGTAAGAATATTGATACTAGTTTGATTTGTTTAAAATGAAAAAATGTGATTTTTGAAAAAGAAATTGTATTATTTAAATCTATTTTTTATAAGTATTTTGGACATGACAAAAAACTGGAATGAACAAAACTAATAAAGTAAATTAAGTGAATATTAAAATAAAAGACAAAATAAATACAAAGTTAAAATGGAAAAAAGATGGATGGATGGATGGATGGATGGATAGATAGATAGATAGATAGATAGATAGATAAAAAAAGAATTTGTTTATACTGTGATCGCCAAGAAGAAATGTTGATATGACACACTGAGCTGTGATCAGTCGAGCAGCTGTGCTCTGAGGTCAGAGGTCCCAGACCACCGAAAACAAGCCTTAGTTCATTGAACCATGGGGGGAAAACATATTCATATGATCCTAATGGGGAGAGAGGTGGGCTGAGGCTGGATCCTGTCGTTAGCACTGTGGCCACACGCCACAGAAGAGGTGTTTTTGTGTCTTTTCTTCTTGTTTTGAAAGCGCACCTGTTTTTGATTTTCTCGCTCCCTGAGAGACGCACAGACACACAACCTGTGCCTCCAGAGGCAGCGATCTTATTAACACCACGACTGCACTTTGGGGAGGTAGAGGGGGGTGGAGGTTGCCATGGTAATCTCCCTAGGGACATGTCCTAATGTGTTCCCCAAATTCAATTTGCTCTCCCCAATTAGAATACAAAGGAGGTCCCGAGTAGACGATTTTCCCGTTTAAACTCAAAGCTCATATTCGTTTGTGAAAAATACCCAAAAGCAAGAAATCAGATGGTCACTGCGGTTTTCAGATCATTTCTAGAGCTCTTTTTTTTTAGGTGCTCTGGTGTTTGTCTTCAGCCACAGTTTTAAAACAGTTTTTGGAAGCCGAAGCTTTTCAATAAACTGTTTACTGAGACAGTAAAAGTGCTAACCACTACTTAAAGTGGCAAATGGCACTGACCTTCAGAAGATCTTTCAGAGTCTTGGACATTGTTGATATGGTAAACGTTCCTGAAGCTTTTGATTCAATGAGAAAATGGTTGTAGAACAATAAACACTATTTCTCTGTAGACAGCCCCTAACCCTGATTATAAAAAGTGGCTCAGAAAATTTATGAACACATATTTATTCACTCTTTTATTGCTATTTTCAGCACAGTGAACACATGGTATACAATACACATATGCCATTGTTTATTACATATGCACATGGATAAGGGCATTATGTAGTACATGCATAACATACATTACATATGTGCCATGATAAATATACATACATATACATACTATAGAATTGCAGATGAGGAGGAAATTTGAGATTTGTTCAATGAAGGATCATCCACATGATGTAGAAGAAAGCATGATTCTTCAGACCGGACTAAATTCTTCCATCACTCCCAGATCCAGCTATTCGGTGGTGGTTTTGGTGAGCTTTTAATGGTGGACAGGAGTCAGCAAGAGCGCTCTGACCAGTCGGCAGATTTGCAGCCCCGTGCACATCAGGGGGCTCTACATTGTGGGTTTTGACCCCCTTTCTTTCAGATCAGCACGCACTTTTTCAGCATGTTTTGCTGTGTCAGTGAACATCCATGACCTGTTGCTGGGTCACCAGTCATCCTTCGACTGTTTGGCCTTTAGATATTTCCATTTGCCCATTTTGCCTACTTCTAGCATCAATTTCAAGAGTTGACTGTTCGCCTAATATATCACACCCCTCGACGGGTTCTACTGTAAAGAGATAATCAGTGTTTTTCACTTCACCTGTCAGTGGTGTTAATGTTGTGGCTGATTTGAAGGTCATGTCCCTTTAGTGTTTTACTAAAACATTACAGTCAACACTTTCATGACCACCAGGCAAGAATACACTGTGCTTTGACAGGATGTGAGCACAACACATAATTAAATGTCATAACATGCTGGGGAACACGTGCACGGAGTGTGTTCTGTATTTTCGGTCAGTCAGTCAGCGAGCTGGTTTGATTACAGCCATGCCTCTAGGTCCTCTCCTCGTAATGAGTTTTCCTTTTTCACCCTCGATCACTGTACACACACGAACGTGAAAAATCCGGCAGGCCATGCTTGCCGGCACGCCTTGCCTGTGAACCAAGGGCACTCTCGAAAGGATTCGAATTAGCGTTAATGCCAGCTTTATGTTGAGTGCCTGTGTGTTTACCATGTCTCCTCGCCTCTTTCAGGTTGAATTTCTTGTCTCGCTGGGCTTTACAAGACATGCCCTTAATGCCTCTGCCTCGACATGAGGAGGGATTCTGCTGAAATAGACTGTCTCTCAGATCCTCACACTGTAGCTCTTGTGTGTATCAAACTATAGGCAACAGGGGATGTAGCTTAGCCTGACAATAAGTCATCTCATGCGTTTCACTGTCAGCTTGGAGTCATCTCTTGTTCTTTGTTTCCCTCCACCTTTTCTGTTCAACCATATCAACAAAGTCAAAAAATTGTTTCTCATTAAAAGATCATGATTATATATGACAACTAATATATGACAATTCACAGCAAGCTGCTTTTTTCACACTCTTTTGGTATACTCACCTCTTTTTTACCCACGTTCATTCATTACCAAAGAGCTGCACAGTGACAAAAATGTCGAGAGGGGGCAGTGTTGCCTCATGATTGAGTGCCGCAGTCTGCATAGTGCAGGCACGCTCTAGAGAGAGAGAGAGAGAGAGAGAGAGAGAGAGAGAGAGAGAGAGAGAGAAAGGGAAGGTTAGGTAAGGAGAGAGGTCTAGCAAATGAATAGCACAGCAGGGGTTTTGAAAGCACTGTTCTTTCTTCATAAGCAATGTTCTGTAGCAGATACCGTTTTGGCATGAAATTGCATTCTGTGCTTGGAGTATTTGGACTCAGCAATCAGCATCCAGCTCAAATTGATGTGGAAGCAATATCAGACTAATTCGCTGCCACTGTATGAGAATTATGCAATAATTCGCACCTCTACTAATTAGCAGCTCTTCTTAACCCACTGGCTCGGTGTCGCTTAGCTGTTTGGCAGTGCTAGTAAGACTGCATGACAGCTAGGTAAGCCTCTTGCGACAACTGATATAAACCTGTATTAACATTTACGAAGGGTCATCAGTCAGCATAACACTGCTGGAATAGGCCTTTATAAATGTTAATCTAGGCTTATGAATTTGTTACTTGGACATTCTTTGGATTTAAATACTGCAGTTTACATTATAATTGGGTTGTAGGCTGATTAGAAACAACCTTGGACACACACCATTGGACAATTTTTTTCATCTCATAGATCTACTTTATAGTCCCGTTATTTGTAGCAGTCCATTTTTTTGCTGCACAGTTTCAGCCCCCTCTACTCAATCTGTCAATATAACGGGACCCCCACATGACCATTGCTGACAATATTTTATTTGGGGTGGACATTTCTCAGCACAGCAGTGGCACTGTAGTGCTCGTATGATATCAGTGTCACTGGTAGGTTGAGAGTGGTCCACCATCCAGGAATATTCAGCCAAGAGCAGTCCTGTGGTCCAAAACTAAGCATTGATGAAAATGGATGGTGAACACAAATCTCAGCAGATGGTCTAGAGCAGGGATTACCAACTCCGGTCCTGGAGGACCAGTGTCCAGCACAGTTTGATGGTGGTTCTCCTCAAACACATTCACTAAACCTGACAATTAACTGGTGAGGTGAATCAGGTGTTTCTGAGCAGAGAAATCACCAAAACATGCTGGACCACGGCCCCCCAGGACCAGAGTTGATAATCCCTGGTCTAGAGCCTCTAATTTACTGACCACTAATGCTTTAGTGGTCAGTAAGTTTGTGAGTCATAATATGCTAGTTTTAACCACATCAGCTTGTGGACAATAACACATCAACTTTTTTAGCACTAGCCAGCATGTTCTAGGGGTGTCTAGCCCAAAGTACACAGCCAAGGAGAGAAACTAGCCCTCATTTATAAAAACCGTCCGCAAACTTCCATGCAAGAACGACGGCGCCACTTACTGTATCTGTCCCGGTTACTGCCGAGCATGAATAAAACATGGAGCAATATGAACTTCATACTTTTTTTTTTGTTTGTTTTTTTTCTTTTCTTCTCCCACAGTCACCTTTCCTTCTTGAACCCAGCTAGAATAACTAACATGCAGAAGTCAGGCGAGCAGGAAGTGGGGAGGGTTGAAAGGCTTTGAAGCTGACTCTCCTGAGCGCATTATAAAACACTTTGAAAGAAACATTTTGGGCTACAATGGCTTAGCCCCCTACCAGTATCTCTCCCTGGGTTCGTCAGATTAATTATTTATTTGTTGTATTATGTTTTGAATAAATGAAGCGACCATGGAAAGCAACTTACTCTGCTGTCAGACCTACTTTGATCGTGAATTGTTTGATCCTGCATCACTGGTAGCACCCTTTTATTTACGCACAGTATCATTGTCAAGAACATGTTGTATCTCCAACCTTAGAGAAGGCTCTTTATTGTGCACTGATGGAAATGTTTTAGACTTGGACCTTTCTATTGGTCTGTTTTTTTATGTGCTTACACAACACAACAATTTAAATTGTTAAATGATTGTTTAATTTACTGTAATGTACATTATATTTCATGCTACTACCTGTTTTACACTTTTTTGACAGGAATAATACAATATATACTTCAAAAAGACTCCTGTTGCATTTTTTAAATGTAAAGAAAAAAGTTTGAAAGGTCTGAAATGAAAAAGGTAGTAGGGTTAAATCCTCAATCCTTTTAAAGAATAAAGCGGAGGTGCATGTTAACAAATAATAAGTTGATTATTTTTGCACAACTGTAGACCTACATACAATAGAGCCACCAATAAATTGTTAGAAGAATATGATTTGGTTAAGACAGGGCTGATTGACCTCTAGCCCCGGCTGTCTGTTCACATATTCTAGTAATGAACTACATGAAGTGAAGTGTTACATGAAGTGAAACACCATCAGGATTGGTGTACTTTGGGGCTAATTATTTTTAGCCCTGCTCTGCCTTTCTGGAGTCTGCAGGTCAAGTTAGATTGACTGAACTTCCCGCTAACCAATCACAGTGAAGACTCAGAAGACAGAACCAATCTATTAAGGTAACTGCCATTACATTTGTGAGGCAAGTGATTCTGAATCTCCATTTCCATGAATGTGAGATATGAATTGATACTGTATTTGGCTGTGTAGCAATGTAACATTTACTGTAGCAATGTTGTCATGCTAACATTATCCTAGATGGAGTGGCTAGATGGGTTAGTCAACCCTAATAAAAGCCAGCTAGCCAGCCAGTTGTAAAGCTAACTAATGGCATTTGGTTTTATTGAGTTGGGTAGCATTGTCACGACTAGCTAGCAAATTAAAGTGTGAATAACTTGGTGTTTTATTGCAGTTTCCTATAAAAGAATTGTCCCTTTCATGCCATCATTGTTCCTTTTGTTCTATAAGATGATCAGGATGCACAAATGCACAAAAGGCAGAAGAAGATTGATTTCAGGTCAGATCTTGTAAGTGAGGTTATAATGAGATGACTTTGTTATGCTTAGCTTGCTGCCTAATAATTTTAAGCTTGGTCATGATAAAGTAAGTGAAAATAGATGAGAAAGTGTTGGGGGAGCAGAAAATAAAGCATGTTTATTGTTTTATAGGACATTAAAATGTTTAATCGGTACTAAAAAGTCAATACTTAATAGCAGGACATGCTGGTGAATGGAGTCTGTTATGGTCCAATGTCACATTGTTTACACTCTTGACAAGAAAGTCATGATTTGGTATTTTCTAACAGAAAAACTCCTAGAATCCCCTGCTTTTAAAAAGGTCACTCTTGACTAGTAGGCCCTTGTAAAGTACATTCAGATAAGATATTTTTTATTTTGTTTATTGCTAGTTTGATTTGAACTGGTGCTACGGTATGCGAGATACTGGGGTAATTTTGTAGCCTTCCCATTCAATATTATGTCCAGTCATCACTGAAGTAGTATGTGTGTTAGCCTTTCTTTCAAAGGGACCAGTCCATTGCAGCTCAATTATTTCTTTCATTTGACATACAGACTTAATCAATGCTAATTAAAGCTAAAAAAATAACTAGCACTATATTTGTGCCTTGGAGAGACTGTAGAAAGAAAAAGATCAAACAAACTAGCATGAGCGCTAATGTCTACAGGCTCTCTTGTTTTTAAACATGGGACATCAACAGTACTAACTATAGGAATTGACAGTGTGATCAATACTGGGTCAAAAGAGGAGATTCTGCAGCTCTTTTGTGAGAGAAGAATTAGCCACGGTCAGTGGAAGCTCTCAAACACAGCGCCAGTAGCTAAGACATGAGCCTAACACAAGATGGATGACAGTCAGGGGTTATTGAGAAATCTGTATGGGGGGAAAAGCCATCCAGCCATTCTGTGGCCAAGCCACAGTCATAACAGCATGCCTTCGGAGAATAATTCAGAGCTGTGGATTTGAAGTGAGGGACTGAGATTGAATTCTCTCTATCTCTACCAATATTGTACAATGAAAAGAGCCACAACTCGCTACCTTTTCTGAAGCTGTCTCTGGCCATCTGGTATGAATATCAGTATTTTAAGTTAACAGAGGAATTAAAAAGAAACAGCTCATAGGTCCAAAGATCAGATTTCAGTAAAAGAAAGACTGAATGACAACTTTATCAACCCCTCCCTATAAGCTCCATCATGCTGGTGTACAGTCAGTGACAGTGGCCCATCTGTCAGCACAGTTTGTGTGAGCCATCCTCTAGACCTTCATCAGTTGTCAGCTGCTACTCTTGGTTGGGCTTTTTTGGGTGATTGGCCATTCTTGAACTGATACAGACTTGTGTGAGGACCTCACACCACCACCACCACACCACACTATCACTACTCTATCAGTGTCACTGCTTAAGCCAAGTCGAACGTTGTCATATCAGCTATACACTGTGAGACAAGAGAGCATGGCCACAGATTTTACAAAGTACAATATATACGTAGAGTACATATATAATCAAAGTATAAATATAAACTTTAAACTAGAAGTAAAAAACGTGCAGTTTGGTTTATGGTAATGTTTTAACAACTATAAAAATAGGGCAAATGTTGCATCAGCAGTCAATTGGAAAGTAACAACACTGGGAAGTAATTGGGTGCTTTATATGTGCAAAAGCAGTGGTTAAAAAAAAATAATAATAATAATATACTGTCAATGAAAACACAGAAACTCTGAGACAGTGTCCAAGAACAAATAAGAACAAAAAACAATTTTTTTTGCATGTAGCTGCATGTACATCATAAAAGAGTGATGTATCAAGTGCAAGATAGAAAGCTGAGTCAGTTCACAGTTCAGGTTTGTGTGAGGGCAGCCGATATGTTGAGGAACTGCATGGATAATTGTGGATGGTCCACCATCTCAAATGACATTTGGTCAGTATTGGTCCCATTGTTTTCCCATTACCCTTGCTGGACAAGGTAGGGAGGCCTTATGTATAAGAATAGATTACAAAATGCTCAGTGATATTTTATGCACGGCAAGTATTTTTAATGTACTCTTACCTGTGTATCAAATGACTTTGTTGCTCTGTTGTAAACATAAAAATCAGAGAATGCTATTGTGAAAAGCAAAAGAGTTTCAAGCTGATTGCAAAATGGCAGCAGTTTTTTTTTTTTTTTTAATAAGCAAAGAATTTTTTGCTTCGTTGTTTGCAATTAAGATCCAAGCTGCAATATTGACCTCTCAGTAGATCAGAGACAACTGTTGTTGTTTTTTTTTTCTCAAGTTGCATCATGCTTTCTCTTCTTTCTTCAGCCAGATCCCTGCAAATTGTGTACGAAGAGTTCACAATGGAAATCCAGGTCATTTTGCCTATGCTGGCCTTGAGCTGTGCACTTTTTCAGACTGCAACTCTTTGTGTCAGCTCTTTACAGTGTTTAAAGTGTAGTGGTGTATGCAGCTGTCTTCCTGTCCTTGCCTTTTTTCCCCTTTCCTTGGGTTGAAACTGCTGATGTCCGTGTCTATAGCTGGCTTAATAACTAATTCTGCAGAAGTACTTATGTGCAGTTTCACTTTCCAATGGGTCTCTGTCAATCAGTGCTAAAATGTGCCACTTATGTGGAGATGAGCGATTTTTTTGGGTGTTCTCCTGTAGAGATGGGTTTGCAGGACAGTTTCGTCATTTGAGGCCGAGGACGAGGCTAGGTAAATGATGTGGTGTATAGAAAGTACAAGTCAGCACTCATGACGTGTCTTCGAACATTTGGCTCCCTGGAAATTGGTCACGAAAAGTGGGAAAGACGGTATACAGGAAAAATTAGGAAAGACGGTATACAGATTGCTGACGAAGATTATCTTAAATCAGTAAAGTAAAAGAAAGTAGCATTTTTTTTCACACATGAACAGTATGAAATAGGTCTCTGCATTTAACCCATTCACCTGAGTGAAGCAATGGCAGCTGTGGAGGAGCAGTGTGTGGGGATGGTCCCTTGCTCAAGTGTACCTCAGTGGTGCAACTAGCAGTCCTGGGATTCAAACCCACAACCTTCCGATCACAGGGGCAATGCCCTAACCAGCAGACCACCAACCCCCAACTGGCAAAGCATGCTGAAATTTTCTTTAAATTGTTTCACTTACTGTAACCTTAAAGAAACACTGAGGAATTTTATGAATATTTGAATACAATAAACAATAAACAGCCTGGCATGGTATCATTAGGGTTGACCCAATACCAAGCATTCTCTGTAAGAGCACAACAGCATCTCATAAGTGTCCCATCCACCTCTGTCTAATCCCTTGATGACTTGCACAGTACGAGTTTGGGCTGCTTCTGAAGCCACCAGCCATGGTAAAAGCAAAATGCCAGCAAACCTGCTGCTATTGATTGCGGTTCATCAGCCCTCAAAGTCCATTGATCTCTCTGGTCACTTTGCATTGATCATTGTCACAATAGAGGGCTGTGTCAGGGGTCTGAGCTTGACTTCACTTTATTATAAATGTCTGTACTTAGGGATGTTTCTTGATTAGACCCACTGCTATAAACTCTTGTACAATTATGCCAGATTCCCTTTCAACCAATGTGCAAACCAGGTCTTCCTCAAGGCTCAGAAATGGGCCCCAAATGCGTTTACCAATTTTGAATTGTGGGGGTTTCAGGTTTTATTTTTTGGGGAAAAGAATATGTAGGTTTTTAGTCTGGAATCTGTTGACTGTTTATTTGGAATGTGCCTGATCATTGAGAGTTTGTAGTTCAAGTCGTCATCTGGTACTACACTCAACAATATGTGACCTGAGATTAATTCCATAAACCCATGTGGGACCCATTCCTTGAGGCTCAGTAATGGGTCCAATTGGATTTCATAAATTTTGAGCAGCAGGGCTTCCCAGTTTGCTAGAGAATAGCTTATGTAGCTCTGGAATCTGTTAAATGTTAATTGAGAGTCTACCTGTTCACTGGAAAGTTAAGGTTCAAGTGGTCATCCTGTTAAATTTACCTAAATGATATTTTTCTTCCTATATAATAAAAAAATAGGTGATATTGCTTTACATGTTTACTGTGACCTTACTCCAATAGTCAAAAGGACAAAGGAATGAACACCACTGGTCATATAAAGTTAACGGGATGACCACTTGACCTTCAACTTTTGAAGGACAGGAACGGATGCCATTGTATTTCATCAATTTTAAAGAGTAGGGCGTTTCAGTTTGTTAGAGAATAGCTTCTGGAGGTTTTTGGTCTGCCTCATCATTGAGAAGTTCAAGTGGTTATTCTGTTAACTTTATATGACCACTGGTGTCAATTGCATTGTCCTTTTAACAACCGAAGTAAATCTGCAAAGTAATATCACTTTTTTAAATTATAAATGAATAAAAAAAATATTTATAATAAAATAATAAATATATATTTTTTAATGACCAAAGGCTGCAAAGTCTGGAGAACCCTGATTTTTTTTTTCATTCCTCAGAATTTGCTGTTTGTTAATGCTATGCACAAGTGGCAGTGACTCCGCATAAAGGTGCTATTAAGCTTCCCCCCAAACCAGTGCCAGCCGAAATTACATCGACTTTGTCATTTACATTACAATGAACCATAAATCTGAGTGCTGACTCTTCTTTATTACAATTCTAACCTGTCTGGTCATAAAATATACAGCATGTGATTTATGAGGCAAAGAGGAATGCCAGGAGCTAGATTTGGAAAGCATGTTTTATGAATGCTGTGCTGTGGCGTATTTGATGAACTGGTGGGGTCAGTAGATGAACTCTGGCTGGAGCTATATTCATACTGTACGTCTCCCTTATGGACAACTTCACTATTTTTCAGGGACAAAAAAAAGACACAGATGGAATGTATCGTGTCCATATTTCTTTTCCAATGCAAAAAGGATGTCTTGGCAAGAGAAAGCTTCATAAATGTGGATAATGAATCTCCAAAATAGCAACTTTATAAGAGATGGGGAAAAAAAACGTTCCCAACCTTCCACAACATGTTTTTCTGGACTATTTCGATTTCTGCTGATCTGTTACTCATGAAATTGTGACAGCAGCAGGTCATTTTGAACGTCCAAAAAATGGAGATACTAGAAATTATGTCTAGGAATAGGCTACAGGATCTCATAATATTCTTACAAGCTCTTAAGGAGTAATAGTAGTTATACACTGTAACTTGCCAAGAAATCTTTTCTTTTGTATAGCTTGTGCATAATGGAGCTCAGACTAGCGCGCCAATCCCCCAAATCTGTCACAAGAATCAGTCTTGCTCATCCCTCTTTAATGAAAAAGACCTCAACTGAGCAAGCCCAAAACTGCCCTCAGATGTTCATTTGATCCCTGGTGCTATCCCATAGTTGAAGTCAGTGTAGCAATAGGTAACTCTCTAAGCACTGGGTCAGTGCAGCTGAGGGAAAAGTAATTGTGTTTCTGTTTTTGGCAGCAGTGTCCATTCTTGATCTCTTTCTGCATGGCTTCCATCCCCCGCCGGCCTCCTCTCCCTCTGTCCAGCCGCTGGCATCGGCTTGCTCATGGGCAGCATATGTGGAGCTTGGCCTCTGTCTCCAATGACTCGCCGCAAGAGTGCGAGGGCACCTCAGACAAAAAGGCGTCGGAGCAGAAAATCCTGCTGACGTTGGGACTCCTGTCGTGGGTGCCAGTCTCGCTGTCTCTGGGGTGCTTGAATATATCAGACCAAGGTCACCTCACAGCCAGACTACTCTTTCTTTATCCATGAACAGCTGCTAGACTGATCAGCAGATCAGATTCGTAGGATTCCATATTACGTAGTTATTCATAGGTAATTACATATTTATCACAGTAATTACATAATAGGTACATAGCGATAGTGAATTCTATTTTCCATCAATCGGTTTGAGTTTGCACTTCTGATTAAATTTAAGAAATGGACAAAAAAGTAGCAAATATATTTAAAAAATGGGTTGCTTTTGGCAAAAAAAGAATCAAATGTTAATATAGTTCATAAAGCCACCTCCTCTACTTCAGTATGGAAGGAAAGTTCAGACATGATTCTTGTTTTATCAGAATCAGAATCAGAAAACTTTATTGATACTAGTGGATACTTACAACTGCACAGTTACACAGACACACAGAGACACAGAGACAAGAACAATATAAAATATGACGTCTAAATACATCCAATAAAAACCCAATAAGAAATATACTATGCTGAATACACAAAAGCTGGGGTATAAATACTATAGAAGAGCAACTGAAAGCTAAGTGAATGACTAATAACTCAGATGGTTATTATGAGTCTATCATTGCACATAATAGAGATTAGTGGTAGATCAGTAATATTGGCATAAGTAGTGATATTTCACATAGTAAGCTATAATAAACAATAAAATGAGCTATAATGAAAAAAATGCAGAACTAGATGATATGAGAACTAGATGATATGAATAATAATAATTTACATGAGTGTAAATTATTATTATTATTATTATTATTATTATTATTATTATTATTATTATTATTTGTTCATTTGTTCATTCATTTTCTCTAACTGCTTATTCCTTACTAGTGTCACGGGCACCTGGAGCCTAGGGCGCGAGGCAGGGACTCACCACAGGATGCAGACACACACACCATTCACTCACACACTCACACCTACAGTCAACTTAGAAACCCCAGTTCACCTCTCTTTGGACTTTGAGAGAAACCAGAGACTCCAGAGGAAACCCACACAATCACGAGGAGAACATACAAACTCTGCATAGGCAAAACCAGGACCCGGATTCAAACCCACAACCCTGGAGGTGTGAGACAACAGTGCTACCCACTGCACCACTGTAGGGCCTATTATTATTATTATTATTATTATGTCATGGATTAGTTAGCCAATTATATAATTAGAAGGTTTGTCCAGTCCTTGGCTCTTCCATTTCTTTGCACTTCTGCTGGCCACCTCACTGGTCTGCTTCCAAATGCAGGACTGGCTGGACGCTCTTTTTAGCAATTCAGAGAATGGGAAGCTTGTACGCCTTCCTGCACCATGGCATGCAGTATAAATCCCAGCAGAGGTTGCCGTGTTAGTGCACTGGGACTCAGGCCAAAGGCATTAACTTGTGAAGTGAATTTAAGCCAAACCAATGAAAGGGCGAGCATCCTAGACCCCACTTACTTTCCTGTATTTCAGAAGCATATAATTCTTTATAACCCTGAATGAGAAAGTTCCTGCTGTTAACAAAGCGCTTCTTTCTTCCTTTTTTGTAAAGTACTGCTTGTGTGGAATGTGTGTTTCAAGGTTTACTCCTTTTTTTCACCTTCTTTGAAACATCTCTGAATTTCCTGAGCTCTGATACTGAATTGTAATAGAAAACGGAAAACAAAATGTTTGTGTTTTTTTTGTTTAAAATGTTTAACATGCGTGAATGTTTGGCCAATAGCTCCTATGCTATAGCACCCACAAAAATAGAAGAAATAAATTCAATTAAATAAAAAAAATGGGGTTTGTGCATGGATAAATTAGTTGGATTGAACTTAGAAATTCACATTTAGGTACTGTACCTTAAATCCATTTTTACAAATGGAAAAGAGCATATTTGTACCATTCCATGATCTGATTTAAATAAAACGAAAATACATTATATTGAAAATTTTTGAATATTTGAAGTGCAACCAATACAACCTCCTGTTTGATACATGTGCTCATGAAGTGTGTCAGTTTATGTATTTATATGTGCCCTGTGGATTGTTTGACTGTTTTTTTCCATGCCAGGAGCCTTTAGCTTAGCATTTCTACACAAACACTCCATTTATAAAAACCAAAGCAATTCCATGACGTATGTTGAGACACCTGTAAAATGTGTTGAGGACTTCCCTCTTCTTTTCAGCTACTCTCCTGTTCCTAGTGCCTCTAGCGCTCACTGCTATTTAGAGGACTAAAGCAGAACTGCACAACAATCCACAGAACGTGTAAACAACAGATGTACTTGCAGAATCGTGTCCATGAACTTGTGTGGAATAATAGGTTGTGATAGGATATGATCATTTTTTAAACCAAAGGTTAATATGAAGAATGTAGACTTGAGGGCACCACATCAGTAATGTGAGGGGTACAATCCCAATGACAGTTTAGTACTGTAACAGTCCCACTCCACGGCCTCCAGAGGGCACTACAGAGGGGGACTGGTTTCTCCCCTTCACCCTGCAACCAAGAGTGATTGGCTTGACTTGGACTCATCTTGGTTGC
>JBBJLS010008382.1:0-16055 GCA_037577275.1 Bryconaethiops microstoma
CGGAGATTGTGATCCAGACCTTCTCGTCCAACATCAGTGTCTGACCTCATAAATGCTACAGAATGAATGGAGACAAACTCCCACAGAAACTCCAGAAATTTGTGGAAAGTCTTCCAAGAAGAGTGGAAGCCGTTAGAGCTGCAAAGGGGAGACCGACTCTATATTAAAGTTTATGGATTTGAATGGAATGTCATTAAATCCCTTTTAGTGCAATGGCCAGGTGTCCCAGTACTTTTGTCCATATAGTGCACGTAAGTGATGGATACATTCTCAGTGCAGCATGGTCGTGCGTGTTGTGCTGGTAAGAGTGTATCTGCTATCGCCAGAGTTTTTAAAACACTGCAGTAGAGAAGATGGTTATATTTCTAATGATGCACCTCTTCGAATACTCAAGTTCAAGTCTCATCAGGCTCTTGTTATGTAGTGCGTTCCACTTTTAGACTTTCCATGCAGGCTATACCAGAGGCGCTTGTCTACGGACAGATGGCTGCGCAGTTGCAGAGCCAGGGGGTAAACGATAGAGCTTGCATTTGTTCGTGAAGGCGAGTTTTTCACTCACTTGCAAAAACTACCTGCTCTGGAGTATTTCGTGCACAAACTGCGGATGAACTACATTCTTAAAAGGGGTTTAATAATAAAGGGAATGATTATATTGCAATTTGAAATGACAATAAAAAAAGAAAACAATCCACAGCACAGTCAATTGGCTGCAGAGACTAACATGTGATTGAAACGCGAAACCAGCTGGATTTCATTTCGTTGTACTCAAACATGCCAGTGTGAATAATCACTGCCGGTAACTTTTAATGCTCAGCTGAAACGTAAGATCATGCTTGTAGGGTTTTTAAAGACTGAAGCCAGGCTCCACTGATTAGTTCAAGGTGGAAGAGAGGCTTGAAAAACCTTTTTGCCAGAGAGTTGGGCATGTCTGCCATATCAAAAGAATATTTTGCTATAATTTTATTAGATATTCATGACTTCGAGACCTGTTGACTGGGTCGGTGTTAATGGCTGATTTATATTCTCTTTGATCTGTTATTCAGGCCAAAGTAATGGCCTTTCACTTGTCATATCTGGTCTTCAGTTGTATACTGGCCACATCATTAGAAACATTTTCCTTACTGTTACACTATAACAGATCTGTAGTGTTAGCCATCGTATAGCACCTTCATAACTGGCCAGTTTGTGGCCACAGGACTCAACAGTGAAATGATTTTGTGTATCAAGTGTGCACTGCGCACTCATAACAGTACCATACACACTATCATGTGTGTCAGGATTCTGTAATATATATATTAATGCTGGGCATCGCGATTAATCGCACGATTTTATACACAAAATTCAATAATGAATTCAAATGTAGTTTATTGTGCACTTTTATTTTAAAAGTACTGCTATATGAACAAAAGTGAAATACTATTTGGTTTCCAAATAAGGAGCTTTTTAACAGCAGTGTCCCTTTAACACAGTTACACAGTTATAGGTCAGATATTTCTGTAAATCTTAACTTAAACATGTTATCAAATCAAATATAAAACCAAAGCAACAGGTTCCGCTCAGAGTCCAGAGCCCAGATCAGAACATTAGAACAGGCTTCTTCCAAGCAACAGCAAGTTCACATTCATAATCTGTTTCTTTTTTTCTGAACAGGGTCCAGCAGAAACATTTTTCTTTTATCAGGGAGCAGCAGAAACAGTCTGTGTTCAGTAGAGAGTCCCTGTTAGAATGAGGGGAAGTGGTCCAGCACAAAAAAAGCAACAAACTTTAAAGAAAAATACCGTTAATGTGCGGTAAAATAATTGTCGGCATTAAGTAAATAATGCTTTAACGCAAAAATAATGCGTTAATTTGCCCAGATAATAACATGGTGATGGCAGCTTATTCTGTTTTCCAAGTACAAAAGTGGAGCCCTTGTTGAGACCAAATATTCTAAATCCATTTTTTTTTCAGCAGAGATATCTATGATCTGAACCGAAACAGGTCAAGAAAAGTGCTGTTGGAGAAAACAGGCTTTTAAAATGTACCACAAACATCTCCAGTCTACAGTTTCTCCAGCTGTGCCTCTGTTTTAGAGGGTATGAACTGAATGAACCCACTTACATTGAGCTGAACCCTTTTTATATCACAGGGCAGTTTTTCATGTCACACTACATCATTCACATTAGTGCAGCTCGCCAGCTTACTATCATGTACATCAGTGGTATTTTCTCTATCAAATTTCACACCAATGACTGGACAGTGGTCTGGGTAGACCTTTCTATTTTTTGCATTTATGTAATACTGATACGGCTCCTTTACAAGACAGTGTGGAGGGTCCACCTTTCTTGGCTGCAGCCTTGGTTTTGGAAAACAGCTATGGGGGTAACGGGCAGGCTCCAGACTTGACCAGTCAAATCCAGCTACTCGTCTGCGATCGGGGGAGCTGTCTGAGTGAGGAAGCAGCGAAAGTGCTGCTGGAATCATAACTGCAAGGATACTTCTCTACAGAACGTTTGCAAAAAGGAGAATTGCTTCAGCATGGCATCTGCTGTCACCCTCAATACTGGAGCACAAATGCCCATTGTAGGACTGGGGACATGGAAGGTAGATTGTAAAATTCCAGTTATTGTGAGACATAACAGATGAATCGTGCAGTTATTCTGCAGTATGATTACTTTGGCAAAACAGTGAATGCTGTTCTTGCAAAAATAATATGTTTCACTTTCACTTTTCTAGCCCTCACCACTGTTTCCCTTTTTAGTGTGTTGAGTAAAATGTTGTTCGCTGTTCTCAGTGATTGTTGGGAGTTCCATGCATTTAAGTCACTGATCCTCAACCTTAGTCCTGGAATTCCACTGCCCTGCACAGTTTGCCTCTGATTAAACTAAAATGTAAACAGGGGTTTTAAAAATTAGCTGCTGAATGCCAACTATTCAGCAATCCGAATTCTGACTCGGCATGTCAGAATTCGGATTGAACCATGCAACGTAGCGGTAGTTTAAATTACAGGACCTAAAATAATAAAGTGACAATGTTGTTTCTATGCAGTCCACCCCAGGCCAGGTGACCGAGGCTGTAAAGGCGGCTATCCAGGCTGGTTACCGTCACATTGATGGGGCCTACGCCTATCAGAATGAGACAGAAGTTGGTGTTGCCATCCATGCCATGATTGACCAAGGAGTGGTGAGGAGAGAGGACCTTTTCATGGTCAGCAAGGTAAGCACTGTGCCACTGTACAAATTTAATTTATTTAATTAATTAATTACATTAAACATAACTTAAACATAAATGACATTCAAGTAACATAAGACGTTATATGACACAAAAAATATGAATGTTCTCTGTATTAATATTTGTTCGTTATAGAGAATTTAGAGTCTAGATCTGTTACAGAGAAGAAGCTCTTCTGGGAAATCACTGATCAAAAATACTTGTCTGTGAGGAACAATTAATTAAGCAACAGAACAAGGGAAGGGCTGTGTTACCACAAATAACAGCTTGGCTGTGATTTAGTCCAGGTGAGTGCAGGAGAAATCAATTGTGGCCATAATATTAATAATATTAATATACAGAGAGAGTTCTAAGAGCTAAATCTTTAAGTAGGGAGTAGTGAAAGAAGATAAGAGCAGGGGCGGACTAGGACAAAAAAACGGTCCTGGCATTTTGGGGTACAGCGACCCACCACACACAATTACACACACCACCCATCTTTGCGCTCCCGTGAATCTGTACAAACAAAGTAGTATTCAATAAGTAGTATTCAGTCAAAAATGATGCCGTTAGATCTTTTAATAAATATTTGGGAAAAAAGAGAGATTCTGTACGTGTGCGAGTGTGATACACAGAGAGAGAGAGAGAGAGAGAGAGAGAGAGAGAGAGAGAGAAATTTTAAAAAGTGTGGATGTCTTTCATGTCTGTATATTGTTCTTAAAAACCTACAGAAAACCAGCCTCTTAACACCAAGCCACAAAGTTCCCTTCTACATTCCCCAAAACCAATAATAGACAATTAACTACTGTCTCACTGTTAATGTTGATGAATGGTGGTCAAAAAAATAATGTTCTCACTTTCAATAAGATTTAGTTCAGCATGGAAGGCATATACTGTATAAATAGGCGTTTTCCTAGCGGTAACACTGACGATATTATTAAATTATTTCACCCGAATTCATAAATGTAACAAGACAAACTAGCGCAACCATAAAACAGTTGTTTTAATGGTGTGTTTCACTCTCGCAGTTTCTCTGCACCAACTTTACGCTTTCTCTCTCCATCTCATCCACTTACACGGACACTGGTACAGAGCCAAAAGGGGGAGGAGTTTAAAGATATGATTGGGCCAGCCCCGGTCAGTAAAGAAAAGAACCAATGGGCCATAGAGTAGTGTTTCATGGTCAGGAAATAAACTCCTGTGATGACTTTTTTTGCCGAATGAATTAACAGGCACAGGGACCAAAGAAAAAGGGGGTGGTGTTTAAAAAGTTGATTGAATCAGCCCAGTGTCAGTCAGGCCGCCGAACTACGAGTCTTATGGGCCAGTCAGACCAATAAATAAATGAATAAATAATTAAACGTTCTGCCCTAATAGCACATCGGCCCACTGGAAAAAAAGGCCCAATACGCCAGATGGTCAGTCCGACCCTGGAGAGGAGATGCTCTCTGAACAGATGAGTCTTCAGGAGGTTCTTGAAGATGCTCCTCTGGTTGCCTTAGGCAGCTCATTCCACCAGTGGGGAACCAGAATGAGACCAGTCTCGACTGAGAACAAGAGTGAGACCAGTCTGTACTGGGTTTACCTTGTGTGTAGGCATGGCAGAGCCAGACGATGTTCATTGGAGGAGTGGAGGGAGAGAGTAGGAACATAAGGCTGAATGATGGGATTAACGTAGCTGGGTGCAGACCCACATGTCACTGTAGGTTTTTAATTTAATTTGGGCAGCCATGGGTCACCTGTGTAGGTCAATTAGCAGTGGGATGACATGCGATCTAGTGGGGGTGACCATATCGCCCATGCCAAAATACTGAACTGCTGCAAAGTCACTGACAATTTGCAGAGCTGTGGCTGATCTTGAAGCCACAAGTAATTACTTTACACCCAAACCAAAGCAGACAGTGTATTTCAAGGAATATATTAACTTCTTTCAGTTATGGAACACGTGCCATGAGATCCCCTTGGTTAGAAAAGCTTGTGAGAAGACCCTGAATGACCTAAAGCTGGACTGTCTGGATCTCTACCTAATGCATACCCCAATGGGCTTTCAGGTACTGTTACTACATAGATATTTATAATGTACAACATGTTAGTAGCGTTAACTATGCACTAGTTCTGACAGCTGGGTTTAAATCTACAGCCTGGAGAAAAAATTGTTCCTCTTGATGCTGCTGGAGAAGCCATTCCAGATAATAGCAACTTTCTGGAGACATGGGAGGTAATTAAAGAGAGAAATTTTCATTTTTATTTTTATACTGTTTTCCTTTTGATTCTTCTTGTAGACCATTGTGGAACAGATAAACTCATAATTGCCCTGTAAAGGCAATGTATACTCTTGCATTCTATTAAATGTGGTGAAAGAGGTTCTGTCAACAGCATAATACATTCATTAAAATGTTCATAAAGGAAATGGAGAAGCTGGTGGATGCTGGGCTGGTCAAGGCCATCGGAATCTCCAACTTCAAACTAGAACAGATTGAAGCCCTCCTGAACAAGCCAGGCCTCAAGTACAAACCTGTCAACCACCAGGTGACCCTCTGCAGTCTGTATGCTGAACTTTATCGCTCAATATTCATTTGAACGTCCAGTGTTTCATGCCAGAAAAGAGATGATGGGTTTTTCTCTTTTTCTCCAGATCGAGTGCCATCCGTATCTGACCCAGGAGAAAATGATAAACTACTGTCAGTCTAAGGGCATCTTAGTGACTGCATACAGCCCTCTGGGGTCCCCAGACAGGCCATGGTGGGCAAAAATAAAACCTTTATCAGACCCCACCAGGGTTTGGTGATTTTGTCCTTAAGTTATTAAATAATTAAGCCAAACATCACCACAGAACTGAAGCGAACCCATAACTGAATGTGTGCCAACTCTACTAAGAGGTCTCTTTTTATAGGGCAAAGGAAGGGGAACCGTCTCTCCTGGATGACCCAAAGATCAAGGCCATAGCTGACAAGTATAATAAAACAACAGCTCAGGTACCTACACTCTACTGGGGTGGTGGTGGCATACTGGGTAAGATACTTGTCTCTGGACTAAGAGGTCATGGGTTTGAACACTACCTTCAGCACACCACCACTGGGTTCCTGAGCAAAACCCTTAACCCCAAGTTGCTCCAGGGAGACTGTCCCCTGTAGTTAGTCTAGATACAAGCCTGGTATACATCAACAGTTAATCTATATGTAGGTTAAACCAGTGTTTCTAAATCCTGTTTGTCGTGACCCATGGCACTGCACGGCTTGAGGTATTCCTTGATGCAACACACCTGATCCAGCTCATCAACTGACTTTGGTGCCCTTCGTAAGCTGAATAAGGTGTGCCAGGGCAGGGAAGAGTTTAAACTGTGTAGGACATCCAGGAGAAAGAAAGACTGTGTTAAAATCATAGTGTTCCCAGTTCTAACACACTCAATAAACGCTCGCTGATTAGTTGGATCAAGGAAAACATTATAGTGTGCAGAACAGGAGGGCATCAAGACCAGGGTTCGACAACCAATTGAGAAAGTGAAATATATGGTCTGTAAAAAGTGTTAACATACCTCTAATGACCCTGAGTGTGTCGATGGCTGGTCCTTTCAGTTGGACCACAAGCCTCTGCACCACCATCTCAAATATGTTATAATCACTGAAGCCAGACAGCTCCCTTCCTCTGTATTTCTGATCATATTCTTTCACCACAAGCTGGACCATTTCATAAACTGCATTTATATTTAGAGATGAAAATGAGTAAACACAAGCATAATGATGTTTCATATAAAAATACATATTTGGTACCACTTAACAGTAAGACTACTATTATAAAGTGTTTTTAAAGCTTAAAATATAGGTCATAAACAGCTTAAAATCACTAATGACACATAAATAAAAGGGCAATATGGCAATAGTGAGTCCACAGTCATCTGTACTGTAAAAGCTCAGATCTTGGTAGGCATTGCTCTTACTCGGCCCTCTCTATGAGCCCTCATTTGTCGTAACTGTTTATTAAGGATTTTTTGACCTAATAATAAATTAATTATCCCAGGCCTGCTTGTGGCACCACTGAGGCACCCTTGAGTAAGGTACCGTCCCCACACACTGCTCCCTGGGCAGTGTGCTCCTGGCTGCCCGCTGCTTCACTTGGTGAATGGGTTAAATACAGAGAAAGAATTTTACACTGTTCAGACTGTGTGCTGTGCTGTGTTCATTTTAATCCATTCACAAACTCTTTATAAGGGTAGACTTATTTTAAAGTGGTACCATGTATTGCATAGATTTCATGTGGATTTTTATTAAGCTTTGTGGTTTTACAGAAATTTGACTGAAATTCTCCTCATTCTATTTAGCTGAAGTTTCTTGGAGTCCATTTTAGATGTTTAGACTGGCTCTCATTTGTATTTCTATTCTGCAGATATTACTAGTATGCAACTCCTATGTTTTCTAGACTTGAGAAATACAAAAAATATTTGGATTGAATTGAATGTTTGACTCATGGATAATATGGAGAGTTTACTTACATGATGACTTTGTGCCATCAAGATGGTTTTTCCACGCTTTGAAATCTGACCGAAGCTGAACAAACAAGTTCTCCTCATTGTCTGTCGCCCCGTTTGCCAGGCGGTTGATCTTTTCATTAAACTTCATCAAGGTCTGCACAAACAAGGGTCCACCAGTGTAAGACAGAAGCATGTAGTCATGTACATCGAGTTAACTACAAATGAGCTGTCTTGTATTTGCAATCTTTGGTTGTTTGTTAAAATATTTTCAGTGATTTTCACACAAAATTGACAAAATACAAAAAATGCATGAAAAAACAAAACTATAAAACCTGTAGTGACTAAATGGATAAACATTCGCTGTGAAAGCAGAAGGGATGATTAAAAAATGACTGGTTATTTGATCCGTTTTACTGACCATATGTACAATTTACATAATTTATTAGCCACCATAGGCCCACCATAAACCAGATATTATTTTGGTAGTTGTACGTTCTCAGCACAGGAGTGACACTGACATGATACTGGCATGGCAGTGTGTGCTGGTACAAAGAGGTACAGGTATAGAGAGCATCTCCTCTCCTGATCATGATCTTCAAGCACTTAGAAATATCCTGTGGTTCTCACACCGTCCTGAAACTCGAGTGTTTCCTCGAATGGTAAGTTGCTTTGGATAAATGCTTCTGCCAAATGAATGTAACGAAATGTAATGCACAGCACCATTGCTAGTAGCACATAGTAGTATAGCGGTGGTGCTGATTTAGGGGCAGACTAAGAAAAAAGCTATATTGAAAAAGAGGAGCCGTGTTACGTGGCAAGTGTACACAGCATTTAAAAACCCAGCATTTAAAAACCACAGTGACTGGTATAAGTCCCATGCCACCATCAATCAATATCTTGGTGGTGGTACTGTGGTTGTCTCTTTCCACTGATGGACTGGTAGAGGGAGGAGGTGATACATTATCAAGCAATGGATAGACTTTAGTAACTATAGACTTACAATGCACACCAAATGTTTTTTTTCCTCAATAAAATCGCCAGCAAAAACTGGAAGCCTGAGTTAGTGGTGACTCACACTAATAAAAAAATCCTTCCTCTTCTGTGGATCCATTGGTGGGCCAGCCTCACACTGACTCAGCTCCTTTCTCAAGTCCCACAACTGCTTCTTTATCTGCTCTGACAGCAGAGGAAGTGATTTCTAAAAAAAAAAAGAATAGAGAGAGAAAGAAAAATGAAAAAGGGATGTGCTCATAAACCAACACAGCTTTTATCCAAACTTTTTTTTTTTATCTTCTGTTGTTTATTTTACTTTCCCCACATGGAAAGTATGTAAGTTAAGATTTGGCACAAATTTCTATGATGTCCGTAAATGACAAGAACGCAAGTAGGTTTGCCTGTAGCTGTCTTAACAATACAAATAGTCTAATACAGGGGAGCTCAACTCCAGCGCTGGAGGGTCAGTGTCCAGCGCAGTTTATTTATTTTCCTGCTCAGACACACTTGCTTCAGCTGATCTTAATTTGGTGGGTGTGTTTGAACAGGGAAACTGCTAAACTGGCACCCCAGGATAGAACTTGAACCCCAGTTTCTACATCCATATAGATTTTTAATACTTTTAACCAAAAGAACCTTTAATCCATTTTAACTCCAAAACTGGTTGAAGTTGCATTTTATGGCTACAATACAAATGCTTACTAAAAGTATCTAAAAGTAAAAATTTTGTGAAAGAATTAGACGAAGACTAAAAATGTGTACATACTTTGATGTGATCCACCAGGTCTTGAGTCAGTTTGGTGGCAAGGCACTGAATAGTTGCTTTCTCCTCACGCAGAAGGCAGCTATCGATGAAAAACAGGTACTTATTACGAGTGAGTTAATAAATAATGTACAAATAACAAATTATTTACAAATAACCAGAGATTTCTACTCCCCAACCGCCACACTCTTACATAAACAAACTCTCTGTAAATATAATTTATTTGTCATACAAAGTACATTTTATCCTGTTGCTACTAATGCCTATTTTTGCACAATTGTTTGTTTGTTATATAATATTGTATTCAGTACTGTTAGAGCTCTTATGAGCTGCAATGTGTGATATTCCATCCTGTAATATTGTATTGTTGGTATTTAGTTTTTGCTGCACTCTCTCAGTCTCTTTTTGCACTCTGTTAAGTCCTGTCCTGTCTTGTTTCAGATTTTGTTCTTTGTGTTGCGTCATGGTCCTGGAGGAACATTGTTTCGTTTCACTGTGTGCTGTCCGCATGGCTGAAATGATAATAAACACCTACTTGACTCGGCTTGTTATGAAGCTTACCTGAAGAATTCATGCCGTTTGAAGAACTCTCTTTCCACTTTTGTTGCCTCATCCAGAGAGATTCTGTCATCAATTTGCTTCTGGCCACGACACTTAACAATGATGTATCCTTTACTTAAAGGGATAACCTGATTTCTGACTACATCCAAAACGTTATGCTCTGTTCCTCTGTCAACAAGGTCTGGCTTGGTAAGAATAGCTGTATGAAAAGAAAAATACCAAAAAAATACTTATTTGTATTGTAGTAATTTCCCAGAATTGGACCACACCCAAATGGCATGTTTTTTTTTATTTCCAAGTAAAAAATAAGTTAAGTGTCTACAGCAGGGGTGTCAAACTCCGGTCCTGGAGGGCCGGTGTGCAGCACAGTTTGATGGTTCTCTTCCTCAAACACATTTCACTAAACCTGACAAATAACTGGCGAGGTGAACCAGGTGTTTCTGAGCAGGGAAATCACCAAAACGTGCTGAACCACGGCCCCCCAGGAGTGGAGTTCGACACCCCTGTTCTACAGGGAACAAAATTAAAGATTTTTTCTTAACATTTTAGTGTATTTAGTATTTAATATTTCTGATTATCTGCTACATGTAAAATATTGGGAAAAAACATGAAGCATGTTCCATAACTTTTGCACAGGTCACATTTTATGTCTTATTTTCCTTTCAATTTGTTTAGTTGCAGCTGTAGCAGTAGTAGCAGTATTAGTAGTGGCTGTAGTGGAAGTAGTGGCATTAGCAGCAGTAGTGGTAATAGTAGCGGTAGTAGTATTAGTGTAGTAGTGGCAGTGGTGGTAGTAGTAGTAGTATTAGCAGTAGTAGTAGTGTATTTAGTTAATGCCGACAATTATTTTATTGCGCATTAGCGCATTTTGTACCCGACCACTTCACCTCACTCTAACAGGGACACTCGGTGCTGAACATAGACTGTTTATGCTGCTCCCTAAAAAAATGTTTCTGCTGGTACCTGTTCAGAAAAAAAAGAAAACAAAGTTCCTAAATCTGAACTTGCTATTGCTTGGAAAGTGGAGGGGGGGAGGGAGTTAGCGCGCTGAGGGCAAGACAGTAACAATATAATATAAAGTCTAATAAAAATCCAAATAACAAATCTGGCAGTGGAAAAAAGTTTAGTTTTTATATTTGATTTGATTACATTAATGTTTAAGTTGAGATTTACAAGAAATATTTTAACAGCAACTGAGTAAAGCACCTTATTTCTTTAAAGCGTGTGTAAACCAATTGTTCTTGCACTTTTGTTCATATAGCAGTACTTCTAAAATAAAAGTGTACAATACACTACTTATTGAATTTTGTGTAAAACAATGCAATTAATAACGATTTAAAAATGTAATCGTTGCCCAGCACTAATTAGTAGTAGTATTAGTGTAGCCGTAGGAGTAGTAGTGGTGGCAGCAGAGGTAGTGGTAGTGGTAGCATGTTCCATAACTTTTGCACAGGCCACATTTTATGTCTTATTTTCCTTTCAATTTGTTTAGTTGTAGCTGTAGCAGTAGTAGCAGTATTAGTAGTGGCTGTAGTGGAAGTAGTGGCATTAGCAGCAGTAGTGGTAATAGTAGCGGTAGTAGTATTAGTGTAGTAGTGGTAATGGTAGTAGTAGTAGTTGTAGTAGCAGTAGTAGTAGTGATACTGGAAGAAATAGTAGTATTAGTAGCAGTTTCAGTGTAGTAGTAGTAGTAGTGAAAGTAGTGATAGCAGTAGTAGCAGTAGTTGTAGTAGTAGACATGGTAACAGTAGTGAAAGCAGTTGTAGTAATAGTAATAGTAATAGTAGTGATAGTAGTAGAAGTGGTAGTAGTTCTGGGGTGCCTTATGAAAGTTTATTTTTACATTACCCAGAGTTCTTTTCCCTTCAGGGTCCACCTCCTGTGCCATTTGCAGTGCTTCTGTTGTTGCAATGTCAACATTACATGGAACCACGACCAAATTGATGGTTTCACTCTTCTCGATAAAGCTCCGTATAAGACATTTGATCTATGTGAGGGGAGCAACTTCATAAATAAACTTTTAAGAATTTACTTTAAAGAATGTAAACTCATAGTTCATACTAACCTGATCTCCAATATTTTCAGGTTGACCTTTTACAGGAACTCTGGCAATCCCAGGCAGATCAATCAGTGTGAGGTCACAAACATCAGGAGACATGATCTCCAGAGTGATGAGGTCATCACATATGCCAACTCCATCTCCAGCCAACTCATTCTGAGCTGATAGACACACGTAGACAAACAATTAATTTATGGGTGTGCATATCTGTGATTTATTGTTTATGACATTCTTAAAAGCCTTTTGTCAATGACCATTCAGCTCAGACAACGTTTTTTTTAAAAGACGTTGTGGCACTAGGGCTTAGTACTACATTTTCTTTTTCAGAGCAACAACATCATGATGTAAAATTGTTTTTTGCTTTATTATTATCAGCAACTACACTAACCGTTCTCAACATAATGTTCAACCTCGGAGGGGTCATCAAACTCGATGTACTCGTCTTTGTAAGATAGGGCCGCTCGCCAGTGAATCCCACCCTTGATCTTCTTCAGCTTTAGCTGCAGCGGACATCTGGTAACAATACCTACAGTGGACAGAGAACCTTATATATTAATTTCTGTTCACTGATTCTTCTTCATGTGTAAGAAAACATTTTTCTCAACAACCTCACAATCAAACTGTTGTTATACAGTACAAAAGTATGGGCTGCCTCTGTGAAATGATATATTTTGTTAAATTTTAAGTGAAAAAAGAGATCACACTCAATTGTGAATTTTGGGAAAAAGGAAATGTATAATGTGAACTGTGCCAAAGTTATGACACATCTTAACCAATATATTAAACTCAACAAATAAAGAGAAATTGTGCACATATGGTACATATTTACATATTTAAGGTACAGAATTTGAATGCTTTGGCCCACGGGTACATTTGCATTGTTGCTTGTAAAAAATGTACTCTTACAGAACCGTTTTTTAGGCATGTGCCGATCTAGCGGTCAGTACCAGTATCGGTCTGATACAGGGCAAAATCACAGGATCAGATATCAGAGAATGCCTGAACTTTCACATAAATGTTTAATTAAACTTTGAACAACATGCCGTAAACAGAGGCATACAGATGACACAAGTAACACAGATGAGCAGCAAGGCTATGTCTCAAATGGCTCCCTACTCCCTACATAGTGCACCATGTAGTAATTAAAATACAAGCTCCTGCATCCAAATCATGTCTAATATGACTAACAGAGAGCTACTGGTGATTCAGTCATGTGTGCAAAATTCCATAATTTACAAATTGTGCACTATTTGAGTGAAAATCTTTTATAACTTACATAACACACAAGGAAGCAAAGAGCCATTTCAGACTTAAAGTGCATCCAGACAAATGGATTAATCATAGCTTAGTTTCAAAAAAAGAGAAAAGGTCAGTGTCAGGTTGATGTGGATATTGGCAAATACACAAGGTTTTGGTATCAGTATTGGTATCTGACATGAAAGAGCGATATTGAGCAACCCCTAATTTTTTCATTTATACATTTCATTATATAAACAGAATATATCCAAGCAACTATGACAAAAAAGGAAAACGCTTAAAACGCATTTCGCATGAGGTCGACATGGCTTTTCCTTCACGTATTTATTTATTTGAATATGAACTAAAATGAAACAAAATCCAAAAGACAAGTGACAAATGCTCTGGAGGTTAATGAAGATTGTCTTTTACACTTTCATCACTCTCTATATGTGTAAAGAAGGAAAAGTACTCACCACTCCCTCTGGGCAATGCGACCCCAGACAGTGCCTCCAGCACTGAGCTTTTCCCAGAGCTCTGGTCTCCAATCACTGCTATAGTTGGCAGAGCCAAATCTTCTTCAACACCGATCAGCCTCAGAGAGTCAATCAGGTCAATATAAGGACGAACTTTCTCCTCTAAATGGCTGTGGAACTCCCCCTCCATTGGTTTACTGTGAATGAACAATTACCATTAAATTCTGTTACAACTTTAGGAAAACCTCACAAAAGAACTGAAACTTTCACTGAAAAGGAATAAATTTAAACACACCTATATTCGCTAGAAGAGGAGGCATCTTCAAAACTACTTTGTTCCTTCTCCATCATCCAGCGGACAAATGCTAGGGGTAAATATAGGGGAGAGCAACAGTGTTTGTGTATTGTACTAGTTTCAGATGACAGGATCGAAAGCAAACTGTTTCACTTACCTCTCTGTCTTCAACAACCTGATCTTAGGAAGGATTCAAATAAATGAAAGTGACCACCATGCTTGTATATATAGCACTGCAACATCATATACAGACACTCCCACTGCAACACTAAATATGAAACTGAAAGCTTGAAAAAGACATACATTATTTGGGATTTTCCCATTTCCCATGGGATTTTCCCATGTTGGATGTTGGAGTTTCCAGTACGTAGTGATAACAAGCTCATGTTACTGAAGCCACTAAAACCGAATCTGTTTCTGATTAAGTAGAGTGGGGATTTCTCATTTCTGTAAAGGCCTCATGGTCTTAAAACCGCACTATCCAGCCCTCAAGGTCTAATGATCAGTGTCCCATTTCTTGCCTGGATATCTGCTGGAAAGAAGACAATGTGCAATTCTTGCCAAGTGCATTTAAGTATTTAGAGATCAATTGCTTGATCCCAAGTTGTGTCGTATTTGTTGGAAAACTTACAACATGCCACCCAATTTCGCAGGCATAGAAAAAAATAATATAGGAAAAAAGCAACTAATGAAAGGGCAGACTTGAAGTCACTCATCTGGAAAAATGTAGACAAAATTTTTGATAAAAAAGTAAGAGCATAATTACCTCAGGATTAGCCCTCTATGATACTTAAAGGGAAAATGTTCAGGGTATATTTTAGTGGAAGTAGATTCCAAAACCACCTTAAGTGAACTTAAGTGAAGGCTTTACTGTACTAAATGGTCTAGCTAGCTGAAAGGTATAATCTTATGAGAAAACTGAGAATGTAATTAGGATGAATGGAAGGAGAAGATGAACATGAAACATATGATGGTCTAAATACAGATAATAATGTTGAACACGCAGGCAAAGAAAGAGAAGTCGCAAAAACCAAAAGCTCTGGTTCAGGTGGCAACAGCTTAAACAGGAAAAAGAAACCACAGATAAAGGGGCCTGAGACCTGAAAGAGGTCAGAGAGTGAAACCCAGATGGGTTTCCTTTTATGAAGGCGAAAATGAGGACAGTAACTCTCATCAAATGTTAAGAATCATGGCCTATATTCATCAAGCCTAAGCACTGAAAGACACAGAAAGTAAATAGAAAGAGGGTGAGAAAGCGGTCACCCATGTGGAAAAAATCCAGGAGACCGCTAGAAGGCTAGGATTCTCCACCAACCTGACTAACAGAATTCTACCGGGAATGGCAGGACAGGAATTTACCTGCACAGAGGTAATTAAAGCCTTTTAAGCCTACGTGAAGAAATGTGATAAACGTGAGAACCTGAACATAGGGGGGATTATACTTCCTCCTCACCTGCAGACAAGGCTAAAACTATAGTGAAACAATTAACTTTGTGCTTGAAGAATCAGATTAAATCAAAGGTGGTGCAGACTATAAATTAATTTGTGAAGAAACAAAGCCATAAGATACCACTGAAATATAACAGAATGACTGCTAACAGAATGACTGAACTTCCTAGATACTGCTGAAGCGTTCGATTCTGAGCCTAAGCTAAGCTAAAGCTAAATCCGAAATTAGTTTTAATTTTGAAGTCCCAAACTTTTTCTAAGTCCCAAAACTCAAACGGAGTCAGAGTGATGCGATGTTGCTGGTTTATTCAGAGATCTTCTTCTGAGCTTTTCAGGCACTGACATGGCTTTTTATACATATTCAGTATTCATGCATTCATTATTTCAGTATATCCCATATAGGTTCCTTACCAATGAAAAGTATAGGCTGTTCCATTACTTAATTTGCTAAGTACCGCCTGATCGTTATGCCCAATGAAGGCCCAACTTCTTATCGTCATCGCTACGTAAAACCTATAGAGAACATGGGGAGTCTCCTTCACCTGATTTGCTTATTCCTCCCTGTT
>JBBJLS010008422.1:0-16052 GCA_037577275.1 Bryconaethiops microstoma
TTTCAGTAAATATAACCGGTGTAAAACAGTCTAGAACCGGTGTTTACCCTCAGAACTCAGTGTGTATCAGTAAACTCAGATTTCAGTAAATATAAACGGTGTAAAACAGTCTAGAACCGGTGTTTACCCTCAGAGCTCAGAGTGTCTCAGTAAACTCTGATTTCAGTAAATATAGCCGGTGTAAAACAGTCTAGAACCGGTGTTTGTTCTCCTATGAAAGCTGAGCCTTTGAGAGGTTGTCCACTCAGAACACGGCCTGAAAGCAGAAGGCCTGGAGCTCTCGCAGCGTCTGTCTGAGGTGTTGGTCAGTTTCATATGTATTTTTCGCTCCTTCTTATTGGCTATTTTTAGTCAAGATTATTTCTGAGTTCTGAAGCCATTCAGAAAACATTAAAGGCCGCAGCCCGGATGCCCTGGCCTGAAAAACACCCCTTTCCCAAAATGACTTTGCATAGAGAACACAAACACAAACATTTTTTATCATTTTCAATATTTTTTTATGGTTTTTTTTTTTCATTTTAATAAAGGTGCAAGAAAGAACTGTTTTTGAGTTCACTAAAGAATCTTTCAGTGGATGGTTCAATTTTTTTTATTTTTATGAAGGACCAAATTTTTAATGAGTCACTTTGATTTCCTACACAAAGTGTTGCAAAAAAGGATTCTTTCGGTGAGGTCATGCTCTTGAAGAACATTTTTGGTTCCCTAAGGAACAACATTTGAATATGTGATGAGTAAGTGTGAAGAATCTCAAGGACTAAAGGTGTTTTTTATAGAATTATTTTTATAAAGGAGATGGTGAGGGTGGATAAAGCTTTCAAGACCTTACACATAATGTAAAGGTTCCACACTCCTGAAAATGTCAAGGGTTCTTTGCACAGAGTCATAAAAAAACACTTTTGGTTCCCTAAAGAACCATTCAGTGAGTGAGTTCTTTAGAGAACTGTCTTTGCAGATAAGATGTGTGAACATGTGGAAGTTCAACCCTTAGAACACAAGTGGGCTGCTTATATGGAAGTTCCCCCGGTGTGTGTTGGTGCTCGAGGTGTCAGACGTCATGCTGTTCCTGTGTCCTGTGTCACGTAGAACCAAAGTTACTGTAATTTGAAAACATGTAATAATTAAAAATACTACTGGGCTTAAAAACGGCGTCACACGCAAATGAACATAAAGAACAAAAATGAAGAAATTTCTTTTATTTTAGGTTTTAGAAAAAAACACAAGATCTTTGAACCCGGGAGAACTTTCAGGATAGTCTCCGCCCACAAGTGGGAGGGGAAAACCCATAGAGGGAGGGGCTCCGGATAGTGACCGAGCGAAAGCAGCAAATGGTGAGTGTAAAGGAGAACAAACACCGGTTCTAGACTGTTTTACACTCGTTATATTTACTGAAAGAGAGTTTTACTGATACACTATGATTTCTAAACACCGGTTCTAGACTGTTTTACACTCGTTATATTTACTAAAATCAGAGTTTACTGATACACTCTGATTTCTGTGGGTAAACACTGGTTCCAGATTGTTTTACACTGGTTATATTTACTGAAATCAGAGTTTACTGATACACTCTGATTTCTGAGGGTAAACACCGGTTCTAGATTGTTTTACACTGGTTATATTTACTGAAATCAGAGTTTACTGATACACTGAGTTCTGGGGGTAAACACCGGTTCTAGATTGTTTTATACCGGTTATATTTACTGGAAATCAGAGTTTACTAATACACTCTGGGTTCTAAGGGTAAATGATGGTTGTTTAGGGATGAAAAGGGTTCCTCTGTGGTACTGCTCAAAGAACCCTTTGTGGCACCATTCTTAGCACTTAAAACTGTTCTTTTAGGAACTGTCTAAGAGTCTTTATTTTTGAGAGTGTAATATAATGCTTAGCTATGCTGTGTATGTTCTGCATGTTCTGTGTGTCAGAAGAAATGAAATTCTGAGTTTTTTGGTGTGAAGAGTGTGTGTTCCTCAACGTACTTGCGCAGCTCAGTGTAGATTGGCAGAACTTCAGGGTGGCACACGAAGGCGAAGGCCAGGATGGGAACCGTGTAGGCCGTCTGAAAGCCAAATAGAGAGTAACTAAAATTAGTCTGAACTCCTGAAGCGCTCGTGAATTAAAGCACGCCCCCCAGCGAGGAAGCGCCATAATGAGACCACCAGCTGCTTGATTACGTGACACCAGAGGCCCTGGACCCCGACCATATCGGATCTCCTTCCCTGAAAACACTGTAAATAGCCTTTAACCTTCCTGAGATGAGTCACAGAGGCCGCCTCCCATCAAGGCAAGTCGAGTGTGGACAGATTTATGGGTTTACAACAGACACCGTCACAAAGCAGCTTCACTGAAATCCGAGTCCAGGCCTCCAGCGAGACGAGGCAGGCGAGGAAAAGCTCTAGGAGAAGAACCCAGACTCAAAGAGGGAACCCAACCTCGACAACAGAAATTAAGACAGAAGCAAAAGAGAGAGGAGCTCTGTCCACATTAACAATCTCTCCTGAACTTCCATGACCATCAACATTAGAAGATTCGTCCATTCCTCACCAGTGAAGCCTCTCAGATACTCGCCCAGTCATCTCAAGACCTTCCTCTGAAGACCACCAGACCTCTACAGATGATCCAGAACATCTGGTCTTCAATACATCAAATTTTTCACACCACTCCACTGCTGCAGACCTTCACTGGGTTCCTGTGGTTCTCAATTAGATTTAAAACTCTAAAACCAAAATGGTCCAGCTCTTTCTGACCAATCAGCTCTGATCAGATCACGGGTCAGAGCATCAATCACAGCCCGACTCCACCCACGTCTTCTCAAAGGTCCAAGACCTGCGTCAAGACTTTTGTCAGTTTTGGCCCTGAAGTGGTCGAAGGAACTTCTGAACATCAGAACTGCTGACACCCTCACCGTCTTCAAAATGAGACTGAAGACCCTCCTCTTCGCTGAGCACTTCATCTTCATATGATAAACTTAATGCAAACATCACAAAGAACTGAGAAGGTCCTGGTGGTTCCTCTATGTGGTCTGAGAGGGTTCTGGTGGTTCCTCTCTATGTGATCTGAGAAAGTCCTGGTGGTTCCTCTCTGTGTGATCTGAGAGGGTTGTGGTGGTTCCTCTCTGTGTGATCTGAGAAGGTCCTGGTGGTTCCTCTCTGTGTGATCTGAGAAGGTCCTTTTGGTTCCTCTCTATGTGATCTGAGAAGGTCCTGGTGATTCCTTTCTGTGTGATCTGAGAAGGTCCTGGTGGGTTCCTCTCTGTGTGATCTGAGAAGGTCCTGGTGGTTCCTCTTTGTGTGATCTGTGAAGGTCCTGGTGGTTCCTCTTTGTGTGATCTGAGAAGGTCCTGGTGGTTCCTCTTTGTGTGATCTGAGAAGGGTCAGGTGTTTGCCTCTCTGAAAGCACTGGATAAGCACTGTGGCTCTGGATAAGAGCATCTGCTTAATGCTGTAAAAGTAAATGTAGATGTAAGAAGGTGTGTTCTGTGATTCTGACCTGCTGGTTGACTGTGAAGTATTTGCCCTCACATTCTCCATCCAGAGACGCGTTCACTGTGGTGTAATTACTGAAAGCCTCCAGAGGACAGGAAATACTGAACTTCTTATAGATAACCTAGAGAGAGAGAGAGAGGGAGAGAAGGGGGGGAGAGAGAGGGAGAGAAGGGGGGGAGAGAGACAGAGAGAAGTGGTGAGGGAGAGAGAGAGAGAAGGGTAGAGAGGGGGGGGAGGAGGGAGAGAAAGAAAGAGAGAGAGATCAT
Source organism: Bryconaethiops microstoma (assembly GCA_037577275.1). Lineage (NCBI taxonomy): Eukaryota > Metazoa > Chordata > Actinopteri > Characiformes > Alestidae > Bryconaethiops > Bryconaethiops microstoma. The sequence goes on from JBBJLS010008422.1 coordinate 3,746, forward strand.
GTGTTGGTTCTGTATGCCTTTAGCAGGTTCTTCACACCCACTTCTCATTTACAAAAATGAAATGGTTCTTTAGGGAACCAAGATGGTTCTACTATGACATCACCCTCCATGGTAGATGATTCTCCAAACTCACCGAGATGAGGAAGAAAACCATACATGTCAAAGAGAAACCGCTGGTGTAGCCTAGATAACCTGCAAACACACAAATCACAATTAACTAATATATTTATATCACGTATCTTTAATTAAACTATATATGTACATACACTACAGTGCAAAAGTCTCGAGCCCCTCATTTCATCATATTTTGCTTCCAGAGATCCAGACTTTCTTGTATGTTAATGTGTTCATGAGTGGTTGGAACTCCTTTATCTAGAACTCCTTGTATCTTTAGACTCTTTGCAGCCTGTCAGTAAAACATTTGTTCACATTTCTTTTATTTAATCTACTAACAAAGATAAGACAGAGCTTTTTCACCAAGAAGGTGATTCAAAGCGAAATATAAAGAAATGAGGGGAGCTCAAGACATTCGCACAGTATTGTATGTGTATGTATGTATGTGTATATTTGTGTGTGTGTGTGTGTGTGTGTGTGTGTGTGTGTGTGTGTGTGTGTGTGTGTTTATAAAGATTGACATATCAAAAAGCCCCTGCTATTCTTCATGCAGTGCTGTGCTTTGTCATGGCAGCTCTTGTAATCTTCTATTATTTGAAAACGTGATTTGATCTGATGTTTGGAGGCAGTTCGACCCACGTGCCCTGAAAAAAACCCTTTCATGTGGCTCTGAAATCGCTCCGTGGGCTCCGAGTCGCTGCAAGAATCAAATTAAAATAAATCTGCTGCTCGCATTCCGGGCCTGCGAGGTGCGGGAGCCTGGAGAGCTCCAGACCGCGGCTCAGAATTACGCTCTGCACGACAACTCTGATCTCCCGCCGCAGGACGTCCGCCAGGCCGCTCCTCAACAACAGAGCCAGCTCCTACAGCGAGACCCCGCTGCTCCACCACACCCCGGCCCCCGCACCGCTCCCCAAGAAAAACCTGCCTCTGGTCCTTCAAAAACAATATGAAACATACAGTTTCACCTGCCCCCTACTGGAGTGTTACTTTTTCTGAGAAAACGGATTAAATAAATAAATAAATAAACAAACTAACTAACAAATAAAGTAATGTATCAGTATATCAATACATAATAGTACCAATAAAAGCAAGCATTTTTAATTAATGGGTGTATATATGTGCGTGTGTGAGTGCGTGTGTGCTTGTGTGCAATTTGGTATTTGTACGTGTGTGTGATTTTATTTCATGTATACATAACACAGACTTAATGAGTGTTAATGTTTTAATGAGTATTAATAAAAAGTTATTAACCTGGTCATTTTCACCTTGCTAGTTTGTTCCCTGCTCTTGTTAGGATGGATGGATGGATGGACATTAAAAAGTGTTCCCCATGTCTTGCATGGTTTTAAAAGGTCTCAAAGCGAGATTTTTAAAACCGTATTCCCCTCTTCTAACACACATTTCCACCAGACGAGAAAGGAGAACGCAGTAAAGACGTGGTGAACGTGAGTGTAATGAGGTGAAATGACGTACCGAGCTGCCTCATCAGGGCCAGGGGCAGAATAACGCTGAAGGACACGATGATGATCAGGTAGTTGCCGTTGAGGAACCACTGTCTGGGGACAGATCGATGGAGGTGATTGAGAATTCAGACAGTGAAGTGTGTTCTGTCTCTGGACCTCTACTGAGGTTTAGAGGAACCTAAGCACCATCAGCACCAGACCAGAGCTGCTTCAGTCTCGAGTGAATTACAGTCAGAGCCGTGAAAGATGTTCTCTCTTACCCGCTGCTGTGCTGGAGCCCCAAAAACGCCTGAATGACCAGAGGCAGCTCGTATTTCACAATGAAGAGGTAGCTGGACATCGCTGTTCGTGAGAGAGAGAGATCAACATTTATTCATATTTATATATATTTATTCCTAGACAGCATACAGCCATGCATAAACGAACAATAAATAACTAAACGGACAGACAGACAGATGAATAGATAGGTAGATGGATGCTTGAAAAGGTGCTGGGAGGGTTTGGGCACAAGTTATTTCTGAAAGTTGCTGTAAAAGATGTGGTGAATCTGTGCTGCTGTGATAAAGGAGGTTATTCTGAAGAAACTCGTACAGAAACTTTCACATACATGAAACTGCCCTAAACGGGTATATTGTTAGACTTCAAAACCATTCAGTTACTTTTGTTTTAAGTATTTCTGATGTTTTCTTGTAAAAAACTGGTGAAAGAGCAGCTTTTCTTTTCTTTTTTTTTAAATCCAAGAGTGGGGCCAAACTTCTGGCCTGTAGTGTAGAGTTGCTGTCAGTAGCTTTGTGGTGAGGTATAAATGAGCTCAGATTCCACAGCGACCCCTCCAGACCCCTGCTGACCCCTCCAGACCCCAGTAACCACTATTTAATTTTCCTGGCGGAGGAGTTGCTGAGATTCAGATATTTGACCACCCAGAGTGAGAAGACCTTTGACCTTAGCCGAGGTCTAGCAGAAACTGCTACAGACTTGTTTAGATCATAAATATGACACACACACACACACACACACACATATTTATATACATACGACAGGCCAGAGGTGTGGCCCCACCTAAATGACACGCTGCTCTTTCAAAGTACAAGAAAACATTAGAAATATATTAGAAATACAAACGTAACTGACTGGTTTTGAGGTGTAATGATATAGTGCAGTTTAATAGATGCGAAAGCTTCTGTATGAGTTTCATCAGAACAACAACCCACACCCCCCCCCCCCCCCCCCCCACCCCACACACTTTCTACCATTGTGTCCCTGAGTAAGACGCTTAACCCTCAGTTGCTCCAGGGGGACTGTCCCTGTAACTAATGACTGTAAGATTATCTCTGTAACCACTGACTGTAAGACTGTCCCTGTAACTACTGACTGTAAGACTGTAAGGCTTTGATATGGAATATCTTACCTTGATCTCAGCCTCATTCAACTCTTTAGGAACTGAGTACTGGTCAGGCCTTATTGCTCAACAGCACCTCCTGACCTCACTAATTCTCTTGTGTCTGAATGGAATCAAATCTCCATTCCTTCTGTGCTGTAGTGGGCTGCCTTCCCAGCAGAGTGAAGATTATCACAACAGCAAAGGAGGTCCAACGGCATATTAATACCTATGGTTTTGGAGTCAGATGTTCAGTAAGGACATATGGAGGTGACGCTTGTGTGTCCACATGCTTATGACCATCTAGTGTATTTAAAACAGCTTACAATACAATAGAGGAGTATTAGTAAAACAAACAGTACTTGCAGTTTTAAGTATATTTGGTGCTGCTGGAGGTGATGATGTGTGTTTGTTTTGCAGTCTCTGTTTAGTGCCTTGCCACTGTGCTATCAAACCACAGCCATGTACGGCAGCTTCCCCAGCCATATTAGCAGGTTTCCTGAGCAGAGGATCAGCAGTTCGCCTGAACACCTCGACAAACTGCTCTCAGCCAGGTAAGAATGTCACAGGAATGTTACTGTTTGTGATATTGTCTCTAGAGGTGGGCGATACATTGATTTTATCGATTTAATTCGAAATTTACAGTTCAGGACGATGCGTTTTTATGAGAATCTATTTTATTACTTATTTTACACGCAAGCACCAAAAGCGAAACTGATGCGCGGCACCCAAACACTGTAGCAGATTCACAAACGACGTGGCAACGACAGGGGAAAAGCTGGAGCTTGTGCCTAAGAAAGGCGTCGCTACATCTGTAATATGGAATTGGTTCGGTTTTGCGCCGTCGTCGGACACAGACCAAACAAGTCCTCGTCGCAAAGTCTGTTTAAAAACTGTTGCAACCAAAGGAAACAGCGTGACAAATTTATTCCAGCACCTAAAGCAGAGGCACGCAGCGGAGTGGGAGAAGTGCAGCTCCCAGCGAAATGAAAATAGCCGCAGCAGCAGCACAACATCCAAAGTTAAGCAAGCGACCGTCCCTGACACGTTTTTGAACTGTGTGCCATATGATAAGAGTGAGGCACAGTGGAGGCGATTATCCAACGCTGCCGCGATGTATATTGCAAAAGACATGGGGTCCATACATACTGTGGGAAAGCCGGGATTCATTGACATGCAAAACGTTTTTCTTTTTTGGATTGTCAGATTGCACTTTAACCCTAAAGTAAAAAAAGAAACTAAATAAAGTTAAAACTCAATGTCATCTGTAGTTTGATTTTGAGTAGTATGTTCACAAAAGCAAAATCACAAAGTGAAGCTGCTGTGAAAGTAATTTTTCTATTGGCAGAAGCGAGAGACAGATCTCCCAGTTTTTGAAGCGCTGCGTGATTAAAGCGTGCGACGTCTCGTGTTCAGATAAAAAGCGAACATTTTTAAATGCAAGACTAAACTGAAATACTGTTGCTGAATGTGAGCTTGCCACTGGTTTACAAGCACGGTTGATGCACATCTCCACTCCGTCCTGAGAGCTCAGAACATCGTCCCAAACATCAGTGAACTTGCAGCCAAGAAAAGATGTCAATCATCCGGCATGGACAAAATGGCAAGAGAGTGGAAACTAAAAAACTTCTGTGTTTTTTCTTTAACATTTTTTTTGCAATGAAATCTTGTTTCTGTTTGAAAGACTTGCAAATTTTCATCAGCTTATTCGTATTTGAAATATTTTCATTTGCTTGAAGATATTGAAGGTTAACAAAAAACACAATTATTTAAAATTTTATTTATATTTTGATAACAGTTCGAGGGTTTGGAGCACAAGGGGTGTAAATGACTTTTTCAGAATTTTACAGGAGAGCTAAAACAAACTTTACATTGAGTGTAATCACTTGATTAAAAACAACATATTTGAGCGATCGGCTTCGCTGAAGCCGTATTTTGAAGTTTTGAGTTTTTTTTAACTATAAAAATACAACTTTTTAGCCAAAACGTGTTTTCGCCCAAGATGTCACTTACGCCCCTTGTGCTCCAAACCCTCGAGTCTGTTTCCATTTAAGTCATGGCCAGTTTTAAACTTCTGTGCAAATGTTAATCCTGCGACTTGGGCCATGTTCTAAATTTTGGCCCCCGTTTTAACGGAATAGTTCTATGAAGTTGAATAAAGCATCAGTAATTGTGTCCCATTTAAAGGAATAATTTAGGCCGGTGTTTTCCAGGTGTGGTCCTGAAATACCGCTGCACTGCACATTTGAGTGTTTTCCTTGTTTCGCCACACCTGATTCAACTAATCCTATAATTGCCAACCCTTTCTGGGTTGAGTATGTTAGAGCTCACAAAACACTAAATTGTTCGAAGTAGTGTTCCAGGACCAGCACTGGGATTTGGTTAAATAAATGAAAGCAGACACTCTTATCCAGAGCGGCGTGCACCAGTGCTAAAGTCCACGTCTGTTCTTCATACCTGTAGAGCTAAACTCAAATCAACATCTGCTTTTAACCAAGTTACTAACAAACCCTATCAAAAGAAAAAGTCAGAGGTTAATACAGTAACCCCCACACTTTAACGCGGATCGGCAGTCGCGGTTTCAGGCCATCGTGGATTTTTTCTGAGAACCGAACTAGTAGTTGTTCACCAAAATCCCTGCACTAACGCGGAAACTGCAGATTTCCTCCACATTTTTTTTGCTATTGTGACATCTGGGCCTCGACGGCCACGCCCCCTCGTCCTCGAGGTGCTTACCAACCCAGCACGAGGACGAGGGAGCTTTTTTCGTGGCAATATATGATTCTTCATGCATTTTAGTGCTAAATTATTAAGAAAAATATAATTTACTAATTTTGTAACATAAATATTAACGTATTGACTATAAATGTTTTGGTACAGTGGAGAGAAACACAAAGAAAGCGGGTCTTGGCAAGGCGGGAGGTTTGAAAGTAGCCAATCCGAGAACACTATTTATTTCTCCTTGCTGCTGATTGGCTGCTGCCCTTTGACACAGCTGCAGTCCAGAATTTCCCCCATGGAGCGTCTCCAGTGTTCTTGTGTTTTTTCGTTTTGTTCTTCTTAAAGCCCTGTATTTTTATTACTGTAAATTAAATTAATGTCTTACTTTCTTATTTACCTGCTTATGCCAAAGAAAATGTGCGTGCATGAATTACAGTACCGTCTATACAGGGGTAACATCGGTATTTACATTCTAGCACTGCAGGAGTTCGGTGTAAACTGTACAGTACGAATACCAGTTTACCTTTTTACATTTTCTTTAAGGGTAATGTATTAAGCTGAGTTTAAAATTAAATGAAAGTGTTTTGGGAGCATATTTGGGGCCATATTTAGGGTTTACACTATAAAAATAAGCATTTTTGGGCTTTTTTTTTTTACCACATCACAACAACCTGTTTTTTCACTGTACGCGGGTGCTCTTGGAATGTAACCCCTGCGAAAAGTCAGGGTTTGCTGTAATAGGAATGTGCCGGGTCTGTTTTCTGGATGAGACACAGTGCAGGATAGCCGAGCAGTAGACAAGTCATGAACATAGTCTTCATGTTCATATGAGTATATCAGTCTTAAAGGCACAGAAAGTTTCATTTTAAGTGATGCTGGAAAATTATGTAGAATGAATAATGACCATTTTTGCCAAGTAAAACCAAACACATTTAAAAAAGGAATACAGAATATGGGCCCTTTAATTTGGTTGAATGGTCATGTCATCATTCAAAAATTGAAAAAGTTCTCTTATTTATACCTTTAAGTAGGTCATACGCACTTATTCAATCACGTGTGATTGAAGTTGAATCATGGAGGTCAAACAGTGGCAAGCAAGCGATAAAGCCAATGTTAAGGAAACAGTGTTGTAACAGTAATTAACCTTAATCTGTGTCTGAAACTATGCTGTGTTGGGTCCTTGAGTTGATAGAAATTGGGCCAGGAAAGTCCTTGAAAAGTCCTTGGATTGGATACTTAATAAGGTGTGGAAAGTCTATACTTAAATACAATTACAAATCTGTCTAATTATCTAATAAATTAGTGATATAGAATTTGGATGGAAATAATTTCACTTGTCTTAAAAAAAAAATCAGTATAATACATAGTTAAACACAATTAAATACTGATCTAAATCATATGATGTGCAGCGCTGTGTTGCTTGTTTTGACGAGATGCTAAACCACTTTTTACAAGTGAGACATGTCTGTACATGAGAATACAGTACGATGGAGGAGTCAAAACAAAACACACAGGGCGTGAATTTGTGGAACATTGATTATTGCTTGAAGTAGTGAGCAAATTGACAGGTCTGTTTTCTGAAGTGTTAGACCTGCTGCAGATATCCATTGATAGATAAAATTTTAGCTTCACACACGGTCATTCCATTTAAAATGCATTCTGACTAAATAGTATTGGTCATTTTCAGTTAATTTTAAGTAAATGACTTACATTACTATTAATTACCAAAGGTTGGATACCATGAGAAGACTTGGCATAAAGGCCTCTCCTATTTGCTCATTATATATCAAATACACTATATGAACAGAAATATTGGTTGGATGAGTTCAGTGTGGAAGAACTTGACTTGGCCGCACAGAGCCCTGACCTCAACCCCATCCAACACCTTCGGGATGAACTGGAACAGAGATTGCGAGCCAGACCTTCTCATGCAGCATCAGTGTCTGACATCATAAATGCTCTACAGAGTGGATGGGCACAAATTCCCACAGAAACTCCAAAATCTTCACGAAAGCCTTCCAAGGAGAGTGGAGGCTGTAATAGCTGCAAAAGGGGGCCAACACCATATTTGAATGCAATGTCATTAAAGTCCATGTTGGTGTAAATGGTCAGGTTTCCCAATACTTTTGTCCATATAGTGTATATCACTAAAACATAACTGAAGCTGTTAGGTAATATCATGTGCCTTGGCAAATATCGCAGGTTACCAAAATAGGCGATGTAACACCCAGTGCTATACTTGGTATGGATGTTTGATTGAAAGACAGCTGCTTAAAGAAGTTAATCACTGCCTCACAGCTGAAGTGTGTAGAGGAATTTCAGGCTCTGAATAAGCAAGTTTAGAAATCATAAGTGACCATAAGCTCTGATGTGAAAGATGGCATTAATGTTCAAACTAGACATATCTTTCGTTTTGATGTCTTTTTTTCCCTTTTTTTTTACTCAAATGAAAACTGATATACCTAATAACACTGCAAATTACAGAAGATTTGAGTTAATGAAGATATTGACTTTTATTGCTAGTTTGTCTTGGCACCCCAAGTCTACATCATATGTGCAGTACTGATTTCTGCATAAAATGCCTGTTTTATCAAGTGTCATTTTGCTTTGGTTTCAAGCTGTTCTCAAATACATTTGCTCTAAAAGAACAAGCTCTTATAGCTTCAAGACAGGGAAAGAGTGAGAGTGTGAATGGCAAAAAGAGACAGATGCAAAAATGTCTTTGTGCAGTTTTAAGAGGGAAAAGATGGAAAGAAATATGAAAAGAGGCAGAGAAAAAGACAAGGCAGCCTCTGTGGAAGCCAGTTTTTCTGATCTTCGGTCATCCATGCGACCTCAACTCCCCCACCCCCCCACCAAGCTTCAGGTCCAGATGCTTCTTTTCCGGGAATCAACTCTCTCGCTCTCTCTCTCTCTCTCTCTCTCTTGCTCTCTCTCTCACTCTCTCTCTTGCTCTCTCTCTCACTCTCTCTCACTCTCTTTTTCTCTCTTACTCTCTCTTTTTCTCTCTCTCTGTCTCTCTCTCGCTCGCTCTCTCTGTAGCTTCTTGCCTTTACCTTACTGTATTTAGGTTTAGCAGAAAGCTTTGAGATTGAAGGTTCCCAAGGCGAAATGAAGAGATGAAGGAGAGAAAGAGTAGGAGGAAGATGATACTGATGGCAGCATTTCAGTTCAACTAGTGTCAGCATGTCAGTATCAGGTTTGATGGTTAAATTCCCCCTGCAGCCCTGCGGCGAAGTGCCTGCTTACTGCTTTTACTGGATGTAGGACACACACATGCACAGTCTTTACAGAGTGATCTGTGGAGGCATATAGTAACTGAAATACCTGCAGATCCATGAGAGTCAGGGTTAGTGTGCTCTGCCAACTGCAGGGTGGTCTCGGTCTCTCTCTCTCTCTGTTTGTCTGTATGTCTCTCTCTCTCTCTCTCTCTCACTCTCTCTCACTCTCTCACTCTCTCAGTCTGTCTCTCTCTCCCTCTCTCTCTCACCTATATAATCAGGACTTTCCTTCCTGCCTGTTGACATTAAATCATTTGGGGCAGCTGGTGGTTTGGGAGTTGTCCCTGTGATCAGAAGATTGTTGGTACGAATCCCAAAACTGCTAGTGAGACCTTTGAGGTACCCTTGAGCAAGGTACCACCGCACACACCGCAGGCACTGTGTTCCTGGGTGCCCACAGCTTCACTTGGTAAATGAGTTAAATGCAGAGAAAGAATTTCATTACTGTTCACACTGTGTGCTGTGGTGTGTTCATATATGACAAATGGATGCTTTACATTATGTATGTGTTTTTGGGCAATTCATTTCCTCGTGCAGTGACAGAAAGCATTGGGACAGTGTCTCTCTGGCCACAATTGATAGTTCAAACCATTGACTGCCACAGGCAGTGTTCCTAACACATTGTTCATCCGCATTCACGTTATAAAACCGATACTGTTCTGCCCACGCATTGCTGCAATTTCCTGCACAAAGTGCCCTTCAGTCAACAGCACAAGTCCACATATCGCCCATAAACCACGATAGCACAAGACCATAAACATTCAAATCAGACAAACAACCTCTTTCCTCATGATTCATATTCCAACAAGAGAGATTTAAAAAAAGAATTATTTCAGTTATGCCCTGTTCTGATCCACATCATGCAGTCTCAGTTTTATAGACTAGGCCATGATACACACACACACACACACACACACACACACACACACACACACACACACACACACACACACACATGCTGTACACCTGTGATTTCACTCAAAGGAGTTTGTATAAGTACTGCCATCAGCAGAAAGTTCTAGTGAGCTTTTTGGCCCCATGCCAGTCACGTCTGTGGTACAGCACTGTGCGTGTGTGTGAGCGGCACAAGCTTGAGCTGGAGCTGCACAACTGCCAGTTAAGAAGATTCATGAACTTGTTCAAACACAAGTCCATCAGGTTTTTTTTTTTTCTTCTATAACTGTTTAATCATTAGCTGTGCAGGAGGCTGGAACGTCATTGGTTTTGTTTGCACAGGCACTGCAAAAACATTTCCATTTATATATGCAGTTGTGTTCAAAAGTTTGGACACTTTGGGTATTTCGTTTGCATTTTGTATGCACTTTGGGCACTTTGTTGCAGGTTTTGTTGCAACAAACTTATCTGGTAATTCTAAATTTATATCTGATAAACTTATATCCATAAACTTATGTCTAGCGTATTTATTTCGCCCATTTGATGCATGATGACAATTATTTGCTGAATTTAATATAAACTAAAGATACTTTATTCTTTCAAAGTAAGAGAAGATTATAAAAGACCTCATTTTCACTGTCTAAAATGTCATTAAGAAAAGAAAGTAAATGAGAACTGTCAAGACCTGATCAAGAAGACTGAGGCTCCCCAGGCTACAATATTTCTAAACATCTGTTTTTGGTTAGTTAAAAGAATGTTTAAAATGGAAAAACTTACATTCACCCTAAACATTTCATTCATTCATTCATTCATTCATTCTTTCATTCATTCAATCATTCATTCGTGCGTTCATGTATTACATTTTTCCTTATAAATATATCCTTTCCCTATAATACATTCCCTCTATCCTAATAGAAAAACATATTTGTTTTATAAAAAAAGGGTTAAAAAGAAAATAGATTATTATGTTCTTTGTATGAAAGACCACCTATGAATATCTCTGAACTAGAAGCATTCGTCTAGAAAAAGTGTGGAAAAAGATTAATCAAAAATACAAAAATGAAAGACTTAGACTACAAGAAACATTTAAGCCTATGATTGAAACTGAAGGGAGTTTTACTAGATACTGAATGAAAGGTTTATGCACACGCCACATTTCATTTTTCCCAATATGTTAAATTTTGAAAACAAATTATAATTGTGCATTACGATTTGCAGAATTGTCATATTTATATTAACTGCAAATTTTAGGCACATTTTTTTGCACACACTGCATACACAGATTTGCCCAGTTTTTTTACCCACTACTGTAGGTTTCTGTTGAACTGTATGTGCATGAACAGCTACAAAACTGTGGTCACCAGATTACTGGACTGCAGTCTCAGAATGTAACAGTTCTCAATTTACATATCAAAAGACTGCAGTGCTCTGTTTACCGCCATGTGTCCTTACATAAAGTTTATGATACTGATACAGTTGAGCCTTGTTGCATGAATTATGTATACATTTCAACCTCAGGAGAAGGTCAAGGAGTTTAACCACTTGGAGAATGTTGTGCTTTTTTATGCAAGTGCTAGGTTCTGCAAAATTATGGTTTAATGTGGTGTATATTTCAGCATATAAATGTGATGCAAATCTCAGCACGGCTTTGTACTTTAACCTGCTTCACACATGGAGACTTCTGTTTGGCTCAGTCTGTTATAGAGAAAAGCACTGACTGGCACATAGTAGCTGTTCCAACTGCATTTAGGAGCAGACTAACTCAGTTTTATTAGGTGTTGGTGAAACACCTACTGAGGTGCAGGTCTTTTTCTTTTTAAAGGAGTAATAAGTAGAACTTTCCATTCACGTTTTGATGAAATGTTGAGTAGAAATTGTGTTACTTGAAATTAGTAGGTGTGTTAAGTTGCTATGTGACGCTCATGACACGTTTGTGGACTGTGGTAAAGCATCGTTTCGGGGTCAAGTCAAACATGTTGGCTAATTCTTCTTTCATGACACGCACACTGAAACATTTCGTGTGACCGGGCATGGGACGAGCAGTGAGTCACAGGTATGGGACTTACAGGTGTGAGGCAAAATTTGCACGCACTGCTCCTTTAACATTGCTGCCAAGCACAATGGGGTTAGAAAGCTAGAATCACACAGAACAAATCATGTTTTGCCAGGATGCATTAGTCATCATCCTGCTTTTTCTTTAAAGTATGGACTACATTTTGACTAGAAGACTTATAGATGGCTTATTTTACTCCGTGGCAATAATAACACAAGTCAACAGGTCAAAATCATCAGAGATAAGTTTATATGGGTTTTGTAGTGTTTTTCATGCTGATTTCAGATCTGCGTTTACTTGTTCCCTAGCACATACAGTTTTTGTGAAGCTAGTTGTATATTGCATGATAGTGGTATAATTAGTATATAATAATCATATACTAAGCGTTTTTGAAGAAACA
>JBBJLS010008432.1:0-16052 GCA_037577275.1 Bryconaethiops microstoma
CCTGTTTAGACTGATACTGTCCTGTTTTGACTCATATTGTCCTGTTAGACTGGTATTGTCCTGTTAGACTGATATTGTCCTGTTTAGACTGATACTGTCCTGTTTAGACTGATCCTGTCCCGTTAGACTGGTATTGTCCCGTTAGACTGATATTGTCCTGTTTAGACTGATACTGTCCTGTTTTGACTCATATTGTCCTGTTAGACTGGTATTGTCCTGTTAGACTGATATTGCCCTGTTTAGACTGATACTGTCCTGTTAGATTAACACTGTCCTGTTAGACTGATACTGTCCTGTTGGATTAACACTGTCCTGTTAGACTGATACTGTCCTGTTATAGAACAGAATAGAAAGCCTTTATTGTCATTATACACAGTATAATGAAATTTGAAAACTGATATTGTCCTGTTAGACTGATATTGTCCTGTTAGACTGATATTGTCCCGTTAGACTGATATTGTCCCGTTAGATTGATGATGTCCTGTTAGATTGATGTTATCCTGTTAGATTGATGTTGTCCTGTTAGACTGCTATTGTCTTATTTAGACTGATGTTGTCCTGTTAGGCTCATGTTGTCCTGTTAGGCTGATACTGTCTTGTCAGATTGATGATGTCCTGTTAGACTGATATTGTCCTGTTAAGCCGATATTGTCCGGTCAGAATGATGTTAGACTGATATTGTCCTGTTAGACTGATATTGTCCTGTTTAGACTGATACTGTCCTGTTAGACTGATATTGTCCTGTTTAGACTGATACTGTCCTGTTAGATTAACACTGTCCTGTTTAGACTGATACTGTCCTGTTAGATTAACACTGTCCTGTTAGACTGATACTGTCCTGTTAGACTGATATTGTCCCGTCAGATTAATGTTAGACTGATATTGTCCTGTTAGACTGATACTGTCCTGTTAGATTAACACTGTCCTTTTAGACTGATATTGTCCTGTTAGTCTGATATTGTCCTGTTAGACTGATATTGTCCTGTTAGTCTGATATTGTCCTGTTAGACTGATACTGTCCTGTTAGTCTGATATTGTCTTGTCAGTGTGTTGAACTAAGCAGGGCTGCAGTGAGAAATAGAGCTTGAGCTCCATAGTGATCGGAGAGACACCTCTCGCGATGTGAACTATGATCTCGCGATGTGTGGTGGTCTCGCGGTATTCTGGAGTGTATAAAGTCCTGCTCCCTCGGTGGTCGCCCCTCTTTCTCTCTCCAGGCGGTGACGGTGCAACAGTCCTCGGTCGGCCCGATCCGGGTTCATCCGACACCCTCACCAGCTCTAATCCAGCTCAAAACCAGCTCTAATCCAGCTCAGCTTCGTCCAGAACCATGCCTCCCAAATTCGACCCCAACGAGATTAAAATCGGTACGTTTTAACCACGGAAGCGTTTGGCTGAAGGTCCCGGCCTGGCAGCTCCGGTCCCGGCCCGGTCCGGCCAAGCCTCCTCGGGCTCCAGGAGGAGAGAGTTCATCAGATAAAAGAAACGGATTAATTATAGTTCCGAATTCTAAGAGGAACTGTAAGATTGACTAGAATCTCGGTGTTTTGGGTGAAGGGCGAGAGAGAGTGAGCTAGCCGACTAGCTGTTAGCCTTCTAGCCAACTCGGATATTTCGCATCATTTTGGGGTGTTTGGGTCACTCTGTAACCCGCATTGTAGTTTCCGAACACGGTAAACCGGGCAGACCCTGCCGCTGTTACGGTTATACTGGGGTTTAACGGTAAAGTGTGGGATTGGAGGAGCCGCTCAGCACGTGGTGAACACGTTTACTGTCATACAGAGATCCTGATTATTCTCTGTGTGGAGCTTTCATGAAAGTTCTCCCCTGAAATATACGTATATGTATGTATATATAATATAATCTTTTTATTAGTCCCACGAGTGGGAAATTTGCCTTGTCTTGGCAGAAAGTGGACCAACAAAGCAACATAAATTTAAAAACAATGGAATAGAATAAAGTATAATAAAATACTAAACCAACAGGACAGTATACAATGTGCACTATACAGTCTAGGAATATAAAATATATTATTAAAATGTATTTATCATAAACAATAGAACAAAGGTAAAAGCAGCAAAACAGAATAAAAATTATACAGTGTGTAAGAATATAAGAGCAGCATATTAATAGAATAAAAACTAGTGTATATGAAAATATGTATAGTCCTGACGTTCATACACATTCACTGTTCATATACATGCATATATCTAATGTGAACAAACATAAATAGGTTTATGTATCCATACATAGACACAAACATATTTATACAAAATATTTGTATACATGTGTGTATATAAGAAAACTAAAAGTTTATTAGTCCTGCAAGTTGGAAATTTGCATTAGGCCAGAAAAAGGACAGAACTAAGGTAAGAACAGTAAAACAGAATAAAAGCTATACTGTGTACAGATGGTTGTATTATAAGTTGTACATATATCCAATGTGTACATACACCTGTATATTTTTGTATTTGTGCAGTACTTTTTATATCTTGTATGGATTGTTACTTTTCTGTCCACTTGCTGCTGTAACAGTGCAAATTTCTTACCATTTTGGACTAATACAGGGTTCTCTTATTTTAATCTATTTTCTGGAGACCAGCACCAGTTTCCACTCCTACAGAGTCCTTTACTTGTTCCAACAGTTTGAGTAGTGGTATGGATTTTAAACCGTTTAAACTGTAGTAAGAACATGTTATTTCTCATGGAAGTGGTTAACAGCATTATAAATAAAGCATTCTGAAACCGTTCATAGGTATTGGTACAATATATCAGTATCCCACACTGCCACCAGCCACAGATGGATTAGTGTGTTATTGGAGTGGGCAGTGGAGAGCAGGTTGAGGAAACCATGGAGAGATGCTCTGGAAAAGAGGACTAGAGGTCAGTAGGTGTAAGACAGAATACCTGTGTGTGAATGAGAGGGAGGACAGTGGAACGGTGAGGATGCAGTGGGTAGAGCTGGAGAAGGTGGAGTTCAAATACTCTGGGTCAACAGTCCAGAGTGTGGACAGGGTGGAGTGGGTGGAGGAGAGAGTTCAGGCTGGGTGGAGGGGAGAGCGCAGGCAGGGTGGAGGAGAGAGTTCAGGCAGGGTGGAGTGGGTGGAGGAGAGCGCAGGCAGGGTGGAGGAGAGAGTTCAGGCAGGTTGGAGGAGAGAGTTCAGGCAGGGTGGAGAAGAGTTCAGGCAGGGTGGAGAAGAGTTCAGGCAGGGTGGAGTGGGTGGAGGAGAGCAGGAGTGATGGGGAAAGTGTAGAACAGGGGTGTTAAACACCAGTCCTGGAGGGTCGGTGTCCAGCACAGTTTGATGGTTCTCATCCTCAAACATTCACTAATCCTGACCGCGAGCTGGGTGTTTCTGAGCAGGGAAATTGACAGAACCTGCTGGACCACGACCCTCCAGGACTGGAGTTTGACACCCGTGGTGTAGATGGTAGTGAGACCAGCTGTGTTTCTGGTTTGGAGACGAAAATGTTCAGATTTGCTTTGGGAGTGATGAGGATGGACAGGATCAGGAATGAGTTTAGCGGGACAGCTGGAGTCAGACCTTCTGGAGGAAAAGTCAGAGGTGAGACTGCTGGTTTGGACATGCTGATGAGAAACACTGAGTGTGTTGGGAGGAGGATGTTGAGGAGAGACTGAGTGTGTTGGGAGGAGAATGTTGAGAGACTGAGTGTGTTGGGAGGAGGATGCTGAGGATGGAGCTGCAGGGAAGAGAAGATGAAGGTCTAGTAGGAGGTTTATGGTTGTGGTGAGGGAGGACATGCAGGCAGTTGGGGTGAGACAGAAGGAAATGGAGAAAGTTGGTCCACCGCTGGGACTCCTAATCAGGAGCAGCAGAAAGTAGATTATTTGGGGGGAAAGCCAGGTTTTTGTTGCCTGGGTTGCAATTTTTTGTTCCATATTAAGTGAGTTTCCATCACACTTGACACATCTGCATTGTTTTGGTGGTGGGATGAACGAGGCTCGGTGACGTTTGATCAGCAGCCTCCCGCCACTATGCAAGTCTGACTGAGTGACTCTGTATAATCCAGTGGAGGCTAAAATCAGATCCAGCTCTAGGAAGCAGGGCTGCCCAGTCTGATGGGTAACTCTGTGCCGAAAGGCCTGGAACAAACTCCAGGGGTCGAGTCTCGCTTTCCATCAGCCAGTGTCCTGCAGTAACATCCATGTTCCTGTTTTACTTTTCAGTGTACATGAGGTGCACAGGAGGAGAAGTCGGTGCCACTTCCTCTCTAGCCCCCAAAATCGGACCTCTGGGCCTGGTAGGTTCAGCTTACTTTTAAGTGTGTGGCAGGACTGCATTAGATACACAGCAGTCTAATGGATAACTACCAAAATAATGAGCTTGGATGATCTTCATTTTCAGGGGGTTTTCGTTAGTCAGAGTCTTGCAGTCTTTAGTGAAAGATTGTACTGTAATGTAAGACTGTATGTCAAAGATTGAGCTTCCTCAGACTTCTATGACTGGAATGAAGGTCTAATGTTTGATCAGCAGCCACCCGCCACTATGCAAGTCTGACTGAGTGACTCTGTATAATCCAGTGGTGGCTAAAATCAAATCCAGCTCTAGGAAGCAGGGCTGCCCAGTCTGATGGGTAACTCTGTGCCGAAAGGCCTGGAACAAGTCAACCTCTGGTTCTCACATTCAGATGCTTGATTGTCTGGTGTGTAAGGTTAGAGTTTCCAACAGGCCAGATGCAAAGACCAGGCCTTTCCACCCCTAGCCAAACGTTTAGGGGGGTTAATGCAGTTCATTATAATTGCAGTTTAGTCCATATTGACCTACAGCAGGGGTCTCAAACCTGTCCAGAAAGGGCTGCTGTGGGTGCAGGTTTCGTTCCAACCAGGAGGCTCGTCTGATTCCACCTCTGTAACCAGTTGGTCTTGGTTTTCAGTTACTCGGTGTGGCTCTTCTCTGTTGGAATGAAAACCTGCAGCCTCAGCGGCCCTTTCTGGACAGGTTTGAGACGCCTGACCTACCGTGTCTGGGCAGGTTCCTATAACTTATTGCTCTCACTTTTTTTTAGTCCCCCAAGAAAGTGGGTGATGACATTGCCAAGGCAACCGGTGACTGGAAGGGCCTGAGGATCACGGTCAAGCTGACCATCCAGAACAGACAGGCGGCGGTAAGACTCCCCTCCGGCTGAGTTTGAGATTTGACTGCCGAAGCCTCCCTGTCGCACAGCAGTGTGTCTTCAGGTTGTTTCTATAATGTGAGAAGATAAGAGAAGATGGGTTGGAACAGTGTAATTACTGAGCAGGCTGTAGTTCCAGCCAGTTACAGAAGACTTTTCTGGTCCACAATTATTGCTGTAAACTGTGAAGAATGCAAATATATTTACCTTTTTATTTTTATTTATTTATTTTACAGATCGAGGTGGTACCCTCTGCCTCTGCCCTCATCATCAAAGCCCTGAAGGAACCACCCCGTGACCGGAAGAAGGTCAAGAACAGTAAGTCGTATCTGCATCTCTGTTCAGGATCGTTCCGTTTAGGTCCTGAGCTCCATGCGCGCCGGCAGCCTCCCGCCACTATGCTAGTCTGTATGAGTGACTCGGTATAATCCAGTGGAGGCGAAGATCAGATCCAGCTTTAGGAAACAGGGCTGCCCAGTCTGATGGGTAACTCTGTGCCGAAAAGCCTGGAACAAGCCGTCTTTCTTTATTGTAAACCTACTTCCATCTAGTCACATCTAGTCTGGTACGTGTCCGGACAGAATGGAAGTCATTTGTAAATGTAATTGAATGTGTTGCTGTTGTGTTACATTATATTTTCTAATAAGTAAAAACTTTGCTCCAATATGTAGAATGCAGATGTAACACTTGCTTTTCTTTCCACAGTTAAGCACACTGGCAGCGTTCCCTTTGATGAGATCGTCAACATTGCCCGTGTCATGAGGCCGCGTTCCATCGCCAGAGAGCTCTCAGGTTTGTGGGGTTCGGATGTGTAACTTAAAGGAATTCTCCAGCCTGTTACAGCCTCATCTCCTGACACTTGGAGCTGATGGAGAACAACACTTGAACCAAATTGACTGGAGTAGTGTTTCCCCCGCAAAGTTCATTCAAGGCCTCCGTGCTTTGCGGATTTCTTAGAACCGAAGTGCATTTTAATGCTAAATTAAATATATACTAATTTTGTAACAATGTAAATTCAGTTACATTTACATATAAAATATAACAATTTGTTGGTTCTGTCCAGAGAACACAAAGAAAGGCGTCTTGGTGAAACACCGCTGTACTCAGAGGCGGGAGGTTTGAAAGTAGCCAATCCGAGAACGTTATTTATTTCTCCTGGCTGCTGATGTGTCTGGAGTTTACTTTTTTTCTTTTTAGGGTTTACACTATAAAAATAGGCATTTATAGCCTTTTTTTTCGTGGTTTTTCATGTGCGGGTGCGCTCTGAACAGAACTGTGAATTGCGTGGGTTGCCTGTACAGCGTCCGCTGCCTCCCACCACTGTTCTGAGTGTCTGTGTATGAAACCCGGCTCTAGGAAGCAGGGCTGCCTGGAACAAACTTTTTACTGCCTTACTGTGTTACTTGCAGTTTAAATTTACTCCGGTTCAGTGGGACTTAATTCACCGTTTGTAACCTTTCCTCAGGAACCATTAAGGAGATCCTGGGTACCGCCCAGTCTGTGGGCTGCACCATCGACGGGTATCTGCCCCACGACGTCATCGACGACATTAACAGCGGCAAACTGGAGTGTCCCTCTGTAAGTTTAGGACACGCGTGACTCTCTGAATCGTGCTTTTCTCAAACCCCATTTCAGAACTGAACTTCTCTTTTCTTTCTGTTGCAGGAATAAAAGGCTGATGAAGATGAAAATGAAAATTAAAAAAATTAAAAATCTAATGGTGGTTATTAAGATTAGCTGGTATTTTGCTTTTCACTGGGTATTATATATTTGAAGATACTAAAATGGTCTCCAAGGCAGTGTGGCAGCCTGGTACTCTGGTATTTTCAGTATTACACTAATTACAAGGCTGTAAGTAGCAAGTGTCCCTGCTTACTTTAAACTTTTTTGCTTTTTTAAAGTGACCATTCTGTCATATGTGAACACAGCACAAAATTCCTCCTCTGCATTCAAGTGAAGCAGTGGGCAGCCAGGAACCGTGTGGGTACGGTACTTTAACTCAGGGAACCTTAGAGGTGCTTAGCAGCCTTGGGAATCGAACCCATGACTGCCTGATTGCAGGCCGAACACTCTTAACCCCCTAAACTTCAGTTTGTCTGATGCAAGACCACTCTAAAGGAATGGACTCATGAACCCTTTGAGGAAAAATGATTTAGAGCAAAATTATAAAAGTTCCCAGCATGCAAATCTATTCACTTGATGAAGCACACCCCGTTTTCCAAAAAAAAACCCTTTAATGTGAAAAGCAGCGTATTAAGCTGACTCAGTTCTACAAAAAGTACAAAACCATCAATTCTGAAAATCAGATCCTTAAATGACATTTACACCATCAACCCACACCTACATTTGATCAATTTTACAGAAGGGAAAACTATCAACAGCCCTGCCTCGGTTACAATAATGTGCATTTTCAACGTTCCCTGAATCTTTAGCTGTTCTGTCCCAGGAGATGCTGCAGCTTTTCAATCTTCATTTTTTTCCAGTGAGAACATGAAGCACCACTTTGTCGGAGTGGTTTAACCAAAACAACCGAATATCAGGACACTCCAGGTACCACACGGTGAATATAGAAAACAGACTGCAAAGACACAAAAATGGCTTGAATCCCTGCAACGTAGGTTCTACTCATTAGAAACTGTTAAAGAAGTTCTAGATGGGATGAAAATCGACACATTAGATCAGGGCCATGTTACAGTGAACTGTTCCTATACTTCAAACCTATTTTCCATAAAGGCTGGCTGCTAGTTTCTTCCTCTCCTGTTCCCTCCTGAAAGCAGACAGTGACCAGGTTCCTTAAGAACCAGGATGGATGAAAATGTCACTGTTCCATCTCAGTTTTCTACGTCCTCCTCCTCGACTTCATTCTCTCCATCTTCCTCCTCCATGTGCTCCTCTTCCTCCTCCTCCTCCTCTCTGTTCTTGTCGTTCTCCTCAGTGCTGCTCTTCTTCTCCTTGTCCTTCCTCTTCTGTTCCGACGCCTCTTTTTTACCTTTCTGTCCTTTCTTATAGGCTGTTGAGTGAAGGAGCAGTTCTGACATTAGGGCTCAGAAAATCAATGTAACCGTCATTAAGTAACAAACTGCAGACATGATGCTAGAGTGTAGGAGCCTGGTGCTTAAAACACTTGTTTGTGAACCCGATGACCTCAATCGGTCAATATTGTCTCAAATGGTAGATTTACCCCCACACACACACATACAGGCCACATATGGAAAGTAAGATACAAAAGTGGCCCATTTTCAAATAAGTTTGTGACATTTAAATAAATCCTCGTATTCTGTCTACAGCAGTGTAGTCTCGTCCAGTCATGCATCAAACCACCAGCACCTTCAGCGGTTAAAAATCAGCCATAATAATTAGACTAACTCGATTACACGAAGACCTCGACTCATCAAAACGCCCAGTAACTCACCTGGTGCTGCGATTGTTTGCCCTTTCAGAAACACTGAGACTGGTTGGAGGTTCACTTGCATATTGTAGAATACTGTGATACCAGTATTGCAGAGACATACTGCAAAACCATTCTAGACATTTTGTCCAGCCACAGTTTACAATTGGAGACTGCAGTCTTATTTCTAAGCCCCCTTTTACACCATTCATCAGTCTAGTATAATCTGATTGGTGGATTGTTCTCAGAACAACTGAGACACTGACATGACAGTAGAATCATCATTATTTACTTTACTGCAAGGTTACTTTACCAACAGGTTACACGGACAGTTTAATGTGTGGACACACACAGCTCTGTATGATCCACCCTGTCCAGTACGTGTACACACACACACACACACACACCACAACCATCTCAATATTACTGCTGAGCCGAGAATGATCCACCATCCAGATAACACCTTCTCTAGTGATCCTGTGGGTCTCCTGACCACTGATGATTGCGGTAAAGGGTAATAAATGATGCACAGAAACAGACAATCTGAGTGTAAACTACAAAGTGAGGCTGAAATAATGAGTGTAGACAGAAAGGGACTAGTCTGTACATTCACTCTGTAGTGAACAACTACTGACCACAGCCCACCTGTTGGAAAGGGACCACTGTAGGACCCCTGGCCAGATCAGATTAGGATGATGGAACATTCTCAGCACAGCAGTGAAACTGACGTGATGGTGTGTGTTGAACTGTTGTGCACAGCAGCGTCTCCGCAATGTCAATACTGGTGTGTGAGTAGTCCAACAACCAAACAAATCCAGTCAGCAGTGGCACTATGGTCAGAAACTGACCACTAATGAAGATGCCGGAATATTTCACAGTGCAGGAAAAAAAAATAGCAACAGTGAGGGTCCAGACTTTATGTCTTACAGTTCAAAGTACAATAATAAAAAAAAAAAATAATAATGTGTGTGTATGTATATATACACACACACATATATATATATATATATATATATATATTAGTGTGTATATCTATCTATCTATATCAGAATCAGACTACTTTTTTCATCCCGAAGGAAATTGTTTGCGCCCCTCAGACCATACATACACACATTGGGGGGATAGACAGGTCAGTCGAGAGGCAGCAGAAGAAAATAAGGAAATGTCGAATACATGAGGAGAGAAAAAACAGCCCCTCCCATACTGTCCCATACATATCTATCTATATACATCTGTGTGTGTGTATATATATATATGTAGAGAGAGAGAGAGATAGATGGATATAGATAGATTAGATGGATATATAGATAGTATATATATATATATATATATAGGGGGCTGACAAATTGTGTATCAACTCTGTAATTTGAATCTTAAATAGTACACTAATATGGTATGTGTCTCTGACAACATGGCCAGTAAAGGTGAGTATTTTATGTTCTGTTCATTTGTGGCTCTTCAGTCCCTAGAACCTCCGTGACCCAAAGCCTGTATCCCTGTACCCCAACACTGGGTCTGGGTCACAGCAGCCAGAGAAAAATCTGAAAAATCTGAAAAATCTGAAATCCCACACACCTTCAAGGGCCTCCCGCAGGCTTGGGAGGAAGCGCTCAAATTCCATCTCCTCCATGGCTGCCATCACATCACCGGCATTCAGCGTCTTCCTTTTGGCTTTCATGGCGAAATTGTTGGCACTATGAAGAAGTACAATAACAGGTCACACATGTTTAAGCATCAAGTGACTATGTGTCATACGTGAACATGAGTGTGAACAGTGAGAAACGGGCAAGTCCCCAACCACCAGGCCACCAGCTGCCCTAAGTACAGCATTTACTGATATGTTACATTGTTCCCACTTAAGGATGAAGCAGTCAGAAATAATGAATGAATGTTACATTGTTGACTGCTGCCCTGTGCAAAGAAGCAATGTAACAAATGTAACAAACTCCAGCTCCGTGATCTCCATACCATGATGTTGCATAGAGAACAAACACACTGGCAGCTTGAGAGATCGCCCTTCTCGCCTCTTTGGACACATTTACACCTTCTGGCAGCTGAAAGAAGAAAAAGGAGATGAAAGTAAGACAAAACAGAGTCCGTGTAGAAGTGAGAGATCTGGAAGTAGAACAGTGGTGCCCAACAGGTGGCGGGTTCTGGGGCCTAGTGCCACCGACATGAGGGCTAAACCGGGGAGCAGGTTTTAGACCTGAAATCCCAACACGAAGACCTGAAGTGTCAGGAAGTGTGTCGGTTGTACCCACTGCCTCCTTGATGATCCTGGTGATGACCGCGTTGGGCAGGTTCAGGTCCTCCGGTCTCTCAGCCATGGCCCTTCTCACCCACAGCTACGAGCTAGCGCCACTGAAGCGGGGTTTCTTTATCTTAACTCGCTCAGTTCTGCAAAACAGAACCCGAACCAGCAGCGGGAGAACCCTGGAGGGGTTCCGAGCGACTAATGGAGGAAAATGTCCCGTTTAAAGAGAAGAAAACAAACTAAAGCAGTCCGCCAAACCAGTTAGCCGAGTTAGCACACTAGCCGAGCGCTTTAGTAGATGCGGGACAGAAACGAGATTAAACCCGAATAAACACCTACAGCCTCGGGACTGTGTCCTAGAACACTATAGAACAGTCTAGAACACTACACCATCAGAACGAGGGCTCGGTGAGTAGAATATTATGAGTAGCTCCGCTCGGACTGTAGGGAGAGAATCCCGCTACAACATCAAACCCGAGAGAACTCCTCCTCCTTCACCCTTCACCCTCTCAGCTCCACCCCTCACCCGCTCAGCCCCACCCCTCACCCTCTCAGCTCCACCCCTCATCCTCTCAGCTCCACCCCTCGCCCTCTCAGCTCCACCCCTCGCCCTCTCAACTCCACCCCTTGCCCTCTCAGCTCCACCCCTCACCCTCTCAGCTCCACCCTTCACCCGCTCAGCTCCACCATTCACCTTCTCAGCTCCACCCTTCACACTCTTAGCTCCACCTCCACTGTTTCACTCTCTCAGCTCCACCCTTCACACTCTTAGCTCCACCTCCACCCTTTACCCTCTCAGCTCCACCCTTCATACTCTCAGCTCCACCTCCACCCTTCACTCCTCACCCTCTCAGCTCCACCCTTCACCCTCTCAGCTCCACCTCCACTCTTTCACCTTCTTAGCTCCACCTTCCATACTTCACTCTGTACCCTCTCAGCTCCACCCTCCAACCTCCTCAGCTTCACCCTCTCAGCTTCACCCTTCACCCTCACTCCCTCACCCTCTCTCCTCCTCCTTCACCTCCACCCTCGCCCTCTCTCCTCCACCCATCACCCTCCCTCCTCCTCCACCTTCTCTCCTCCACTCTTCACAATGTCACCCTCACAGCTCCACCCTCTCACCCTCCACCTTTCACCTCCTCCCTTCACCCTCTAACCCTCCTCCTTCTCCTCCACCCTCTGTCCTCCACCTTCTTTCCTCTCACCATTCACCACCTCCCTCTTACTCTCTCACCCTCTTACCTTCCACCCTCTCAGCCAGCACCCTCCACAGAGGGTGAAGGGACGAGGGTGAGAGGGTCCTCTCATCACCCTCTCATCTTCCTCCCTCTCGCCCTCTCACCCTCGTCCCTTCATCCTCTCACCCTCGTCCCTTCATCCTCCACCCTCTCACCTTCCTCCCTCTCACCCTCTCACCCTCGTCCCTTCATCCTCCACCCTCTCATCTTCCTCCCTCTCAGTGACTGTTCTGTAGCTTTTCAGTCAGACAGCAGTCTGTCGTTCCTGAGCTTCGGTGGATTTTATCCAGAGCCGGGGAACGCTCCGTTAATCTCAAACTCAGATCGTGTGAAGCCGCCTGTGTTGAAAGTCATTTCTAAAATGTGTTTTGGGTGATGTAAGCCGCCTCTTAATGTTTTTTCGCAGTTATTTTTGTTCTGGCAGGGCCTGCTGTGTGTACTCGTCGCGTTTGAACAGTATATGATGAACGTAAGGTCAGCGCTGAATTCCACTTCAACAGTTTAATGCTCGCATGGCGAAATGAACATAAGAACTGGCCGTTTAAGATCATGCTTTCCAACACTGTTGCCCAGAAGAACGTGTGTCTCAGCGTGAGAACCAGAGTAGGAGCCCAGCATTCATGGAGGGGAAGGAGGGGCTGCACAAGCCGTGAGGAAATAAAATACCCTGTCACTATGGAACCTAAAGGTATTCTCCAGAAAACAAGTGGCCTGTAGTGACGACCATCACAAAGCTAAACCGTCAGGGTTTGATCTCTTTTGTTCTTCTTTTTTCAGGAAATGTCTTCTTTTGCATGTTAAAGGAATTATTCTTTGGTGGAAGTGGGACAGGTCTAAAGGGACAACGCAGATTACAAACACGGTCCGAACGGTTTGAATACAATGACGCTACCGGAGCTTCAGATACTGAGTTCAAGTGTGTCAGTCACTCTCATTGCTCACATGTGTAAAATACAATACAAACATGGCAATACGAGTGATGGTCTGGTCCATTTAGTGTATGGTGTATATTACGCTGTGAGGGGTATTTTACTTGTGCGATTATGGAGTCGCCCCTGCAATCAGAAGGTCGTGGGTTCGAATCCCAAGGCTGCGAGTGGCACCACTGAGGTACCCTTGAGGTTCCATCCCCACCCACTCCTCACCAGGCGCCCCCTGTTGGTGGCAGGCCGCTGTTTCACTGGGTGAATGGGTTAAATGGGTTAAATACACAGAAAGAATTCCCCATTGTTCACTTTATTCATGCGTGACTGTAAGCGGCCACTTCACTTGTCCCTTTAATATTATTCTGACTGGTAATAAACGCCTACAGTTCAGAAATACACAAACAAAACCACCAGCACTTCGGGCACAATCAATCAATCAATCAATCAATCAATCAATCAATCAATCAATCTCTCTCTCTCTCTCTCTCTCTCTCTCTCTCTCTCTCTCTCTCTCTCTCTCGTTTTAAAGAGTCCCGGCTCCTCCCCTGATCCGGTTCACCTGGCAGTCGTCAGGGGCGGAGCCCCACGCCCAATGCTCCGCCTCCTCGCCCCACAGTTGCTTTTTAGTTTGTGTATATAAAGAGATATAGACTGTCTGTATGATGTGTACAGAATAATATAGATGCAGAGGGATGTGGATTCATATACAATCAAATATTTTTCAGTATATAGGTCAAATGTATTATTCAGAACTTAAAAAGGAATTCAAACAATTATTTACATTTTCACCGTATTGGAGCTGTTGAATGGTTCCATGTGAAATGGTAGAGCACAACAGTGGTGGTAGGAACCAGGGATCAGGATGTCTAAAGTATCCATATAGTCATTTAATTTAGTACCCAAACTGCTCACTGAGCTTAAACATGTCTGTTAAGTTTTATTATGTGGTGTTGAAAATGGTCAAGTAGAGATAAATCAGAAAAAAAAGATCATTCTTTGAGCACTTTCGCCGTATCGCCATTAGGGCTTATCCCAGCCAACCTAAAGGAACGTCTCAGGCATCAGGCAGCGGAACCACTTCCCATAGTCGCTTTCTGTGAAGGTTTTAAAACCTTCACAGTTATTCCAGCTTCATGTTGGGATATTCCTGGCCAGCGGACGCTAGAGGCCGCCATTATTTATGTTACGGTTGAAGGACTTTATTCTGTTTATTTTCTTCACATGTTCTGTCAGAAGTCCCGTGTGTTTACTCACTGGTTCTTGTCCTTCATCTAGTTTGTATTTAAGTTCCACGGTTTCACGTCTTGGTTGTCTGTCTGACGCTTCCGTTCCCTAACTACAGAGGACAGTCTCCTCGGAGCAACTTGGGGTTAAGGTGGCGTGCTGAAGGTAGGATTCGAACCCGTGACCTCCTGTTCCAGAGACTGTCCCACCCACTAGGACGCCACCACCCCGGCTACAGAACCGGAATGTGGTCTGTTTCAGTTCTTCCAGGTCAGCCTATTCAATTAAAAGCAGGTTTGTATTCACAGTCGGTGGCGCGGCAGGAGCAGAGTGTACCGATGTGTGTCATCATGCTCTGCTTTCTACAATTACCTAATAAAAATAAATAAACAAACGAATAAATATCAAAGGTGTCAGATGTTGTATTCTTTTTTGAGGTTTTAAGTTATGGGTTGAGTTTTACTGTTTGAAAATGATTGGAATGTGTGTGTGTGTGTGTGTGTGTGTGTGTGTGTGTGTGTGTGTTTGTAATTGATGTGTGTTACATGTGTGGTCTTGTTCAGTATAAAGTTAGAAGACCTTCCATCTGGAATTTCCACGAGGCGCTCGGTCCTCTCACTGCGTCGACACTCCAAAATAACCTCCCTGTCTTACAAGCGAGTCACAGCTGATTGAAACGAATGGTGAAGAATTTCCACGACTTTGTTTCTGACATTGTGTCTCAGAGCCCCTGATCAAAATGGTTTGAGGTGGTTTTGATATATTAACTCAGAGGGCAATTAACATCTTTACTGCTCTGCTGCCTTTTATCACCATTTGTTTCATTCATTTTCCACACTTTTCAGGGAGTTTTAATTAAAAGGCCGCTGTACTGAAGAGCTGAAGCACGCCTTTAAAACTTTCACATGATGTAAGACATGATGATGGTAGACGCTGCGTTTTATGATTATATGGTTTATGTGGTGCTAAAAGAGAGGGTTTGTGCTCGAAAGAGCAAATTCTTCTCACAGAAAAGTTGCATGTTCATGTTATTTCCTACAAAAACACTTTGGTTACAGTAAATAACGCTATAGAAATTCACTTATTTTCATCAAAAAGACAAAAAGTTTCCACAACAAAGATCTTGCAGATGAACACACACACACACACACACACACACACACACACACACACACACACACACACACATCCAGTACACCATGGTAGTTTCTCTTATGTGCAATATTACTTGAGCGCAATTTTTCTGATGCAACATGTGCAATAATTATATATACATTTTTCTGATGCATTTCTACTGTTTTTGTCATTTCTGCTGTTTTTGTCAATGACACCTGTCAGTTCATCACAGCAATGTTCTAACATCTGGGTTAGAAAATACCGTCTAGTGCTTCTGTACGTTCTTCCACTTCGAAGAGACAATTCTGAGAGAAAGTGTAGCTCTGCAAGGAGCTTTAATAGAGAAAAAGAAACAAAACAGAAAATTTGCAGTAAAATGTGAAAACTGGACGTGTGAGGTGCTGAGTGAGTTTTTTGGATAGATGAGTGTAAATGTGTAATTGGGGTTACTGGGATTGTGCGAAGCAGAAGATGCAACTAACTTCTAAGACTGAAAAGATTTGGATCCCTATAGGATGTGTATATATATATATATATATATATATATATGTATGTACAATAAACCTCCACTTATCATGAGGTTACGTTCCAAGAGCGCCTGTGTCTAGTGTAAAACCATGTTGTTGTGATGTGGTAAAAAAAAATGCCTAAAAAAGCCTATTTTTATAGTGTAAAATAAGCCCCAAATATGCCCCCAAAACACTTTAATTTCATTTTAAACTCATCACCCTTAAAGAAAATGTGAAGGTAAACCCGTATCTGTACTGTAG
>JBBJLS010008451.1:0-16048 GCA_037577275.1 Bryconaethiops microstoma
CTTTAGGCAGCGGTTGCCCCAGCTTGGGGAAGGGCCAGAGAGGAGCCGGGGTCAGTCAAGGACAATCTCCCACAGAGCCATGGCAACAGAAATGACGCCGCGCCAGACATAAACAAATCCGCACGTGGAGACAGGGGGGCGTGACGTGGACTCCTCAACACTCAGGCGAGGGTTCCCGTTGAGGCCGTGGCGGAGGCGGCATGGACGTGACAACTACATGCTTACACAGAACCAAAATGTAATGTTAAATTATAAATCTTGATGCATCACAAACAAAGATGATAAAGAGGTACCTTTCAAATGGGCCCCAAACACGATTAACCACTTGAAACATCAGAACATCTTCCAACAGCTGATACTTGGCAGTCAAACTTGTGAGATGCTTTAGACAGCCAGCATTGGCAAGGCAATCAGTCAGGGGCTCTGTACACTGCTGCAGCTCTTCAAGCGTTCGTGATCTAGAAACCTTTGCTGTACTATTTAATGAAAAGAAAAAAAAATAAGGAGGGTATTGGAAAGGAAACTTTCGGTCCACCATGAAACAAGCTGACAGCAACAATTCTGCCTGCAATGAAATATGAGTCCTCACTAACAGCTGCAAAAACAAAGCAAAAAAAACAAAAACCCAAAGCAACACAATCACAATCAAATCACTAAATATTGCTATTTTAAGGTTACATGCCTATTACGTCAACACACAATGTTACACAAATTTAATTTCTTGCTAAGAGGTATTCTCAATATACGAAGTGGTACGTACCCTGGAAATCAAGCGCCAAGCTGAGGTGTCCCTCGTGTCCCTCAAACACTTCTGAGCAAGCAAGGGCTTCTATAAGTTGCTGAAGAAGTTCTCATCGAGGGCCACCAAGATCCACAGCCTCTTCATTTGTCTCTTTCTCATCGGAGAATTTAACAGAAACCCTCGAAAAGCTCCATCAAAGACCGCTGAGCTTCTTGTTGTCAATATTTTCAGCAAGTTCGGTCAAATTATTTGTATAGGGATGTCTTCTTTGGGGCATCAGTGAAGACAGACAGTGCCCTTTATGTACAAGAACTGTACTGGCTTCCTTACAATTGAATTAAAATCAGTCAAACTGCCACATGAAAGATTTGTCAGGTAATTTGAAAACCATCACCATGCTTGTGTGCACGGGATATGGAAAAAGTTTAAAACAATAATGACAGCAACACACCAACTTGCCATTTTAATTAAAATACTTACCCTATACCTACTCCTTGTTCAGTCTGAGAGGAACAACAATCAAACAGAAACACTTTGTAGAGTTACCTAACTGTAGCTCATCTCTTACTACAAAATCTAACCGACCCATTCATTTGAACTTAAAATTAAATTTAAGGCATGAGTGTGAAACCCCTTAATCTTAAATTTCAGGCTCTATTATTTAAGGGGCAACTTTGAAAGAGTAAGAGGAAAATCCAGTAGTTTTACTCCGTAATCAGCCTTTTTTCCTTAATATTCCTTCATTTCCTGTATGGGAAATTAAGGTAATTTTAAGGAGTAAAATTAAGGGGATTGGTTTCGTAGTGAAAGGACCAGCTAATTTGGGTGGTGGACCCAGTGTTGGCAACTTAGCAACTTTGTCGCTGTATTTAGCGAGTTTTTAGACCCCTCTAGTGACTCGTTTTCAAAAAAGCGACTAGCGACAAATCTGGCGACTTTTTTGGTGTTATTGGAGACTTCTTCCTCTTCTCACCGAGCAGCGGGGGCTGCCGTGGGCTCCTCTCCGGTCCCAAAGCACTCTCAGGCGGCCGGTCCGGGCCCAGCAGCCCCGCCCAGAGCAGGAGACGTTCACCCCTCCGCGTCCAGACTGCAAATGAATCGCGCATGCGCGAAGCCGCCGCTGGCTGATCCTGCCCAGCTTTGGTAATGTAAATGTAATTGTAATGTAATTTTATTTAGCTAAAATAAATGACCGATTTGACTCGCACAGCCTCAGTCACTTCCTCACCTCGTCCACTGTGTGAGCATCTCTGTGACATAAGCTAAACATCCATCATGTCTCAGTCTGAACTGTACTCTAAGAAACACAGAAAGGAGTGGAAATCAAACCCTGAACTCAAAGGCTGCTTGAAGCCGTTTATTGAAGATGCCACACGGGCATACACTACAAAACCAAACCCCTCAATCTTACCCCTTAAAATTATCTTAATTTTGAAATTAAGTAGAATTAAGGGGAAAAGTGCACAGATTAAGGCTGATTAAGGGGTAAAACTACTGAATTTCCCCCTTACTTTTTAGAATTTGCCCCTTAAACAATAGAACCTCCTGAATTAATGCCTTGTGTTTAAGATTAAGGGGTTTCATCGGTTCACAAATTAATGGCCACATAATTCAGATGAAGGGGTTTGGCGTATTTACAGGGGTAAATTAAGGCAGGGTTGAGCACATTTTAACTACACTGTGTTTTGTAGTGATACTGTCTGTATTGTAAACTTAGTGATGTAATAAAAAACTTGATTCTGCAAAAAAGGCAGAGGCCACCATGGTATTAGCTATCTCTGAACACTGTTCTATGCTGCTTTCTCAGACTCCACTGCTTCTACCCACTTTAAAATGCACAGGACAAAGTGTACAGAAACGATTAATGGTGTTCTAGCACCACGCTTCCTAAAAAAGTTGTTCACAGATATGGGTGAGCATCATTTCAGCCTCCTCCTCGAAGAGGCCACAGTGTTTCTAAGTACCTGGGGATTGAGGTAAGGTACTTTAGTGACACCAAGGAGACAATTGTGTCCACATTTCTAGGGCTTGTTGAGTTGGATGGAGGAGATGTTGGATCTATAGCCAGTGCTGTTGTGGCTTTCCTTGAGAAGTTTTGTCTTAAAAAAGAGAAACTCCTGAGGATAGGCACTGACAATGCCTCTGTTATGACAGGGATTAATAGTGGGGTGCATTATGCTTCCAGTGACATCCTTCCCCGTATTGTGGAGTAATTGGTACGAGAGACTTATAACCGGTTTTCAGTGTCTCCAAAGGGCAGGGTGGCCTACAAGGCCATATATAACATCATCAACTGTGGGGAGAAACCCTTACCAAGGTCTGTGCCACACATTGGCTCTCCATTGACCCTGCGGTTTCATGCATTTTGGACCAGCGGGAGGAGCTTAGGCTGCATTTCGAAGTCTCCAAGTCCAGTGAACACTGATACATGGCTGAGGTTTAACACTCCATGTACAGTGATCCTCAGACATCTTGTATCTGACTTTCTTTAAGTCTGTGCCAGGTGAGGTAGAGTTGGCCATCAAGGCTTTTGCTGCATCCGCTGATAAATGTTGATGTACTCAAAGGGCCAATAGATGAATACATCAGTCCCAAACCGTACCCTTGTTACCTTTTTGAGTTAAAAGCAGCTGAGCTCCACCTTGCGGCTCAGGATGAAAACAATGTCAGAATGTGTTTTGCAGAGGGTAGTAAAGATGGACTGTACGTGTGTTGCTCCTGTACTCCTACTTCACTTGAGGAATGGATGTTTGCAGAGGACTGTGACTCTGTGACTGAGCCACAGGAATTTTCTGAGATAAAATTTTAATTTCCTGTCCATTTTCTTCTAGCTCTGATAGAAACTGAAGGCAGCTCATCCTCTTTCATGTCAAACTCCCCTGAATCATCCTCCGAATCTGAACTGAAAACAGGTGTAAAACAAGAACCGTGGAACGATTTGATAAAAACCGTCACACGCAACAGTCACGTGACGTCAATTGGGCACCGGAAGTGACTCGCGTCTCCGGGTATATAAACCGGAAGTAGGCGTCTCTCTGCACAGAAAACAAGGAAAACAAGGATTTGGAATAAACAATTTTGGATAATTGTAAGAATTACTCTAATAAATCTGCAAAACAATTTTCCATAAAATGTCACTTACACTTACTTTCACTTACAAAAAACATACTACCAATCAACCTAGTGAACTTTAAATTCGTCTTTTGGTCCCACTGCCATGCAATTTCACACAGTCTTCAGGTGTGTTGAATAGTTAAATGTGCAGGGTTGTGGATCCGGAGGACTACTGGTGTGGGTGACATCTGATGTTGCTTTCCTACCTGCTTACCTCAAGAGACACAGGTGGCCTCAAATACAGGAAGACTCTTTTGGAAACCCTGTGGATCATATTGGCATCAAGCTGCTGCCCTTCACATAATGTTGAAGTAGAAAAAACAAAGTGTAGCGGGCCTAATTTTTTCTCATAAAATGCTTTTGCTATAAAAAGAAAAGATTGCACAGATGCCTTACGCCACAGGTGAATTTTCTCATTTAAATGCTTCTTTTAATTTGGTGGTCCCGTATCTTGTCGAACTCTTACATATATTCAAAATATGTCCTTTTCTTATTCTGTTTCACAACAGCATTCTCAAAGCGGTTTGATAATATTACATCCTTGTGGAAGGTGTGATGAAAAGGTGTTGGTAGTCTGAAATTAAGATAAAGTCCTTGTTAAAGATGAGCAAGACTAATCAGGTTAATTAATTGATTAAGAATTTCGTAAATCAAATGAAACGAACTGAACACAACTGTTCACGTCCAGAAAGATAAGTGTATGCAATTCCTGCTAGCGCCCCCACAGGTGAACACACACAAGTACAATCCGGGCTGCAGGTTTCGTGTTTAAAAGAGCAAACAGTGTTGCCAACTTAGCGACTTTGTCGCCATTTCTAACGACTTTCCAGACCCCCTTAATGACTTTTTTTTTTTTCCAAAAAAGTGCCTAGCGACAAATCTAGCGACAAATCTAGCGACATTTTTGACAAATCTTAGCTACTTTCCGTACAACTTTGTCTTCAATATTCCCTGCAGATCAGCCTGAGACCCAGCCTGCTCTGCATTCGTCCGTCCAGACACTCAGAAAGGGAACGATCTACGCATGTGCCTGCAGTATGATGGTCACATCGACTGACCAATCATAAACCGTTCTTGGTTGATCACACCCACTCACAAAACAAATTGTATTACAAGCAAAAGAACATTATATTTTTAAGCACAGTAAATAAGAAATCCCTCTCAGGTATATAACACAGATCTTTCTTTTAGAAGCCACACACAAAGACGAACATCGTCTCTTTCACCTTCCAAACCTCTCGTTTCCTTCCTCTCCCTTCGTTATTTTTTTTATTCTGATGCCATTTATATGCAAATTACCGTGTCGTCATCTAGCGACATCTAGCGACTTTCTGGGTAAACATCAGCTACTTTCTGTAGGAGATAGTTGGCAACACTGAGAGCGAAGCGAGCGCCAGTGGACCGTCATGCTGAAGTCCATTGAGCACCGCAACAAAACGCCACTTGAAGGCCCAGCCAAGGTCAAGCCTAGCGCGCTTTCGTTAATGCAAGATCAGAACGACAAGCTGACAAGCGCGTGAAAAAGCTCCCACATTGGCATTCTAATAAACAAGTAACGTTTTCCTACCTTTTTCCCTTTTGATCCCCAGCTCCCATATCTCTGTTGTGTCTCAAAACATATAGACTGTGACTGAGAAACGGACTCCATGGCCGGGTGGAGAGACGTGTGCGCTGCCGGTGTGCTGGGCTGAGATGTGGCTGTATTCCGTCGCACCATGTTCTATGATGTAGGTCGGAACAAACTTCTGAGTTCAGATTCAGTTTCATCCAAAGTACACGAAGGTGTTGAAACACTCCTCTCGATTGAATTTGCTGTCGAGTTAATTAATACAGGTGAACAAAGTAAATTGCGCAGCACCGCCGTGGCCTGAGTGCTGTTCGGCATCCCAGCATTTCACCACTTGCACACACCTATGAAACACTACAAGTGATGGTCATACCAGCACAATTTAGAGAGCTGGATCATTTGGCTCAGCTCACCAATAATCTCTCCCAAACGCACATTACCACTCCTGCCTTTTATCTATTTTTTTTAGTATGTTTGTCTTGTGGATAGTTATAGAAGTGCTACGTGAAGTGAATTGAGCCCAAAAACAAAAGAGAAATATATATATATATATATATATAAACAGTCACAAACAGGGTTGGACTGGGATTGAAAAACAAGGACCTGGACTTTATCACAAATAGGCCCAACAGCTGGCCATTATTTCTGCAACCACAACTAATCATTCTCTTTTTTGTTGGCTTTTACCTATGGATTTTACACCTGATAAATGACTGTATTAGCTCCCTCTGCTGATTTTAGCTGATTTTTCATTTAAGGAGAAAGGCAGGCTGATGGCCGTGGACCGGACAGCCGTTCTGGACTTTTTCAGAATGCACAGATTGCCAGTCCGCCCCAGCTCACAAACATTATTATTGTAATCAGTGTCTATGCAGTGTAATATAGAATATCTATGCACTGTACAGTGGAGTGTATTAATTGTAGGTTTTATGTGTACTAAGGCAGCGGAATGACAGTGGCGTAAAGTTCTGAGAGTTCAGTTTGCATTATGAAAAACAGTTGTTGTGGCATGTTCGGAGCTTAAATAATTTATCCCAGTTATACTTATCCTTATAATTTTCATTATACCATAATTGATTATGTTTGGTGTAAAAAGATAAAATGTAAAAACCCCATAACACGTGTGTAAAACGTTTTATTTATAACGAATATTGTACAATCAGAAAAATAATTTGTCAGATTTAATACATTTTTCTTATGACACCTATTTCCATCTAATTTAATTAAGGAGTTCTAGCATAAAGCAAATGTGTAAAATTAACATACTTTTCTTGTGTAAGTTTAATACATATTTGTTAATTAAACTGAAGAAAATTTTCATAAAGGTAAATTAATATATGTGTTAATTTAGTGTATAATAAATGCTTACATTTTCAAGAAAAAAAAGATGACTAACCCCAATCTCTATTTAAAAATGAAATACATTTACGAAACAAGACATTTTTACTGTTTATTTATTTGAGCCATCAAATACTTTTTGAATAAGAAAGAACTGTACCTGTGGTTGAACAAGTTTTGCCCATGTCAGTGAAAAAACAGAAGGTCACTAAAGTACAAACAGAACCTCTCATGTCCATGAGCTACAGGTGAATGGAGAAACCAAATATAAATGCCAAATACCAAGCACATAACTTTGCATATGACATCATATAACCTCTTGCTCAGTCTTAATATTAACAATCAATATTTACAAAAACATTTCACAAAACAGTAAAATCCAAAAAATCACAACATTTCCAAAAACAAAACAAAAATAAATAAACAAAACTGTGCATAAGTGAATAATTTGAAATAAACTGAAGCCTGCAAATGTGCAGGCATTGTAATTGAAGGAGTGTATACTAGAACAAAGTTGAAAATGAACAATCCTCAGAAATATCAACTGAAGTGAAAGAGGAATGGCAATGAAAAGTGCTAAGGCTGAGGCCACCAATGAATCTATACACAATCCTATGCAGCATATGAATTGCTGAAAAGCTCCCCTGTTCTATTTACACAATTGCAATATCTATTCCTGAACTAATTTGTTTTTCAGGGCCAAAACTTTAGGTGACAGTCTTTGTCTACTCAGATTCAAGAAGCAAATGATTACTGACATTGATTCACAGAAAACAGATGGATGGTTTTCTCCATGCTTGGAGTGTTTATAGGAGCAGTAGAGACCCAAATGGAAATACAAAAAGGATGCAAAAGTGAGTTTTGCATAATATGTCCCCTTTAAGCTTTAAAAATAGACAATAAATGTGATTAAACTGCAGCAGTTGTTGACAATGAAGTGACAGGTTTACATTCTGAATTTAGAGAGAATACTGAAGTCATGTAACAGAAGGTTATGTAAATGATACACATTACATATTTCTAACTTATTTCTCACAAGTAGCACATTTTTTAATAATTTGCAAAAGAAAAAAAGGCACTGATGTCATGGATTGATTCATAATCCTGTTACACTCACTTTATTTGATTACGATACACAGTAAAAAGTACTTCAAGAAAATACTCTACATTGTATCTGACCTATTTTATATAAATACCTAACATTTACACATAATATAATTTACAGTAAACCCCCTTATTAGTTTTGTTCCCCACTCAGCGATTTGTATGAGTGAAACACACGAGACGCTCAAACGTGTGCGATTCAGATGAATTAATCAGAGAGTTTGTAATTTAGATTCATTTTTTGAATTGCTTGACACCCCTAAAAATTTGCACATTATATTTTTCTTGATAATTTAGCACTAAAATGCATGAAAAATTACAAAAAACAAAACAAATAATGCAGAGGATGTTCACGAACGACTGAAGCCATACACTGTTTACACAAATTAATCACACAGAATATTCAGTAAATTTATTAAACTTACCATGTACTCTTTCACAAGCTCTTGGTGATCTTCGCTGAAGTACACATACAAGGCCTTGAGAAAACATTCCCTTCAAACATCTACTGAGTTGTTCTGAAAATCAAGACAATATTGCTTTTTATATATTGTATATTAAAACATGTGACCTGAAATCCTACTACACTCGTCAACCAAAAAGAAAAATTAATACAACTAGGAATTTGTGTGAACCACTTTAAATCTATTGGTTCCATGTTGTACTGGTAACACCCTAAAATTTGCAATCATTTCAGTAGAAGAATCAACAAGGTGTAATCGCTACTAACCTGAGATAAGCCTTCCATTACACTATTGATTTTTCTTCCACAAACTCCTCCCTTGGTCCTAAAAATTGTTATTAATTAGTCTGTTGCTTTGTCAAGACCTGCAAAGAAACCTGACTGCAGTGGGACAGTCGTAATCCGGAGGAACTCTGCATTGCTCTGTAGAATAAACACAATACAATAAGGTAAAAGAAAATAAGACATTACTGCCCTAAAGGTAGGGATGCACCAACACCAGTTTTTTGAGACCAAGTACAACTACAGAGATGTACTTGATGGTTTCATTTGTAAACTTCAACATAAAATAAATGTTTTCATGATTTTTGGTTGATTTTCTTAACTGAATAAAAATTCTTATCTAAATAATGATTTCCTCCACTTTAATTGGACCGAAAACCTCAGCTTGTGTAATGTGCATCTCTAACTAACATTAAAAACGGAAATGTAAAGTTTTATTAAAGAATACACTAAAATGTTGCTAATCTTGGTCGTGTAATACCCCTGCACTGCACAATTAAGGTCTCTAACACTCATTTTACGCTCATGAGGGTCTTGTTAATTAGCTGAGTTGAATCCAACGTGTTAATCAAGGAGATCACTAAAACATGCAGTGCAGGGGATACTCCAGTATAAGGAATAACAAACGCTGACTTGCCTCATCAACACAAAAGACAGCTGGCCATCCGGCTTTGAACTCTGCAATAGGCGGCTTCCCCATGACGACTTCATGCCTCCGGTAAGAAAAGGTTTTTGTCACAATCTTCTCATTGTTTCTTTCCTTCAATTCAAGCAAAAGACGGACTCTTTCCTTCTCTAGAGTGTCAGCTGTTTCTCCCTTTGGATGATCAGGGCAGAAATTCACTTCAGCCTTGCGTGTTTTTTTTCACTTTGGATGCTGGATGACACTAATTTGACGGCTTGTGTTTTAATGAATTCGCACTGACTTGGTGCATCCCATGCTTCTAAGTTTTGTACGGAAGTTTGCCATCTTGTATTTGAGGCTTATTTTCCACCCATAACATCCATTGTGTGATCCTTGCTCCATTAAACTGGGGTGCTTTCTAATTAATGCTTCAGCAACCTCATTGAGGACAAGAGCAGTTGGGTATGCCTTGTATTTTATTATTTCCTGTGCTAAGCATTCTAGGATGTGCGATCTGAGTTTGGGAGAAGGGCTCAAAAGAGTTCCTTTCGCATTATATTCATGATTGGAATTCTCCCTGGCAAGGATTGCTGCAACCTGCAAATCCATGCCCTCTGTGTCTGTGCTGTCTGTCATAAATATGACTTTTAAGGTTCCCTTATCTTGGATCTCTACCATTGATGTCAGATTAATGAATTCGTTTCCAAAATCCACATCCTGACACTGAAGTCTTATTTTTTCGTTAAGTCCAAATGTTCTGGTAATCCTTTGACATAGTGCATCAACTTAATGAGGAAGACCTTCCTGTAAGATCAGCTTTCTGGAATCATCCCTACCAAGTATTACGGGTTCTTAGTCTTACAGGTTCTGCCATGTTGTAAATCTGTCAAATGAAAGCAATACAAAAACAGCAAATAAGATTTTTTCACGCCATATCTACATTAATCACACTGAAGAGAAATGGCCAAAAGGCACAATTTCTACATAGTTTGACATTAAATTGAAAACATTTTTCTGTTTCCATACTGAAAATACACCGGGCTCCACTCTCTAGAATGTAAAATACAAGGGCTCACACTGTGTTTGAAGAACGTACTTCCTTTTACCTCCTAAAGCATGGTCAAGATGCATGAATACATTTTGTTCAAAAAATGTTAAACCCGTTCTCAATATTGGAACAGTGCTATCTCAAGCAATAAAAGGTAAAAGAAGCAGTATTTACAGTAATAATGATACTTACAAATGGTGCCCCAAGATTCAGTCTTTTACTAAAATGCAAATGTGCCTTTTCAGAGAGATCATCTGCATAGATCCAAAACAGTATGTAGCCAAAGGATGGTCGTCTCTCAGCTCCCCATGCTCAATCAAGGCAACCTCTTCATTCACACACCTCAAAGGCCCTGAAGTGATGTCTGTACCATACATTCAAGCGATTCACTATGAAACTCAACTTGCCCAGACAAATGCAAATTTTGAGAATTTTCACAAATTCTGGCAACCCACAAAGTGAACAATGGGCCACAACCATTCCTGTCTGGTAATTTATACCATTGTGTGTCAGACACTTAGTCATATTAACTTCAGTAATGGCTGAGTAGCGCTGCTTGAAAGCAAAGGAAAGCAATTCTCTCATTCAGGACAGAAATGGGAAGTGTAACCTCCATGGAATTTCTAGGACCAGCTAAATGCAAGTGAAAAGCAATCTGATGCTTATTTGCCAGAAACTGTGGCGTTTTTGAAGCAACTGGTATGTCTAGGAACCTGTTAAAAAAAACTGTGTTTTGCCTCTAATCTCATTGTCCACATGAACAGAAGTGGGCCAAATGAGTGGATCATCTGAGGATAATGCTCCAAATAATGATGTTTGGGAAGCAAATTTACACTTGGAAATAGCTCATGGAATTGTTGTCGTTGCTCAGAAATTTTACATTCCAGGTAAGCAATTATCTCTTCTGTGTGCATTGGGGAAACAACAAGCTCCCCAATATCCTTTAAATTTAAAAACACTTGCCATATTGGCTCTTCCTCTGGCACAAGCATCCCAATCATAAAAATTCAACAATCTAAATAGAGTCCAATGTGCATTTCCCCCTATGTTTTTTCGGGTAGAAAACGTACGAGGTATTACATGTGGCCTGTTACGTTTATCCCCTCCACTTGTAGGCAAAATTTAAAATTGCCTCATTTAGAGTATCTAGAGAGAAATATTTCTTTTAAATCAGTGAATTCAAGCAATGTGCAAGCTCTACTGGAATGACACTCTCAAAAATGTCATGAACAATGTCAGGAGGATAGCCTGTTGTAACATGAAAGTGTGAAAGATGGGTACTCAAAGCAAATGTCTTCACATCATCAGTTTTACAGAGGACAGCTAAATAAATAGAAGACAGCTCTGAATGAGAACCCTGAGGCAGATTACTCAGTATCCAGTATACACCACAAAGCTTATGTTTTCGACATGATGTTCCAAGTGGGTTACATATTTCAAAATCATCTACATATAGAGTTAAACGAAGTCTTAAGTCTTCGCCAGATAGAAAGGAGTTGTTTTTAAAATGCTGCCCGTCACAAAAATACCTGTAGAGACCTTCACTCGCTGACCTGGAAGACATTTTGCCTTTAATCACCTGGTCAAGAACATGACTTTTACTCCACAATTTCTGCAAAGAAGCTAGTAATGGAATATACTGAAACGTCCTATTCTTCTTTGAATCAAGTCTGTACTCTACAGGCTCAATAACCTCAAAGTTACTTTTGTAGTACTCTTTACTCTCAGGCCTGGACCCTTGTTTAAGTTTTGTATTTTGAGTTTGTGTCTTTTATTTTGACATCCTAAGCACACTGGGCGTGAATTTGTGTATGTGATTAGTTCAGCTGCCGATGTGCTCAGGAGTAATGATGTTTGTATTTAAGTTTAGTTTGGGTGGACCTGGGTTGTTACCATCACATTTAACCACATTGTGAGGTGTGTGTCTCATGACTCCTGTTTTGTTTGTAATATCAAAAAGGCTTTTCGTTCATGGGCCCATGAGCCCTTCTTGGTTATGTTCGTAAATAAAGAAAATCTAGCAATGAACGTCTGCCGAAGCACCTGCAATCCTTGGGGAGTCAAGAGGAGAGGACGTGACATTTACGCTTAAAAGCAGTTATCAGTGGACCATTGTTTCCAAGA
This sequence comes from Bryconaethiops microstoma, assembly GCA_037577275.1. Lineage (NCBI taxonomy): Eukaryota > Metazoa > Chordata > Actinopteri > Characiformes > Alestidae > Bryconaethiops > Bryconaethiops microstoma. Next base: position 12,408 of record JBBJLS010008451.1, read on the forward strand.
GCCTTGTGAATCGGATTAGAGAAGCATACAGCAGTGGTAAGATCTTTAATAACACTTTGATCTGACACAATGTCCTGTACGACTGGTCTGGATGCAGATCCAAATAAAAAGTCCAATTCACCCAACAACTCATTAACTGCAGCTGTAGGTACATGAAAAATGTTTTCCAGTTTCACTAACAACAATGCTAACTTCTGCTCAATTATTCTCGGGAGATTCTCAAATGCACCTTACTCATCTTCCTCACTTAACTCTGCAGGGTCCTCAGACTCAATGTCAGGAGTGCAAGTAGGCCTATCTGCTTCAGAAGATTCTAGCGAAGGGGAGCTTGCGACAACTTCTGGTTTGAAGTCCTTTAACGTGTGAATCCGGTGCTTTCTACTTTTGTGTAAAAAAAAATGTAGCATAAACATTTGTCTTAAAAGTGCAACCTAGAAACACGCAAGTAACAGTTTCATTACTTCTAAGGTGTGTACCAATCTGCACAAAAAGCTCCTTGTGTGTAGAAAGTTCACCATATCAACATACTGGACATCTGAAAGTTTTTTGTTTGTGTGTTTGTGATGCCTCTAGTGAATGAGCTCTGTATACATGATTTTTAAGATTGTTCCACGTCCTAAATGTGCAAGGACACTTCATATATGCAAAAGGGTGTCACGGTTCTCGTCGATGCCCGCAGGAGGGCGCCAATGGACTGTGCGCTGGCCTCACCAGCCTTTTAGGCGTGGCCTCATCTAGCCGGCATTAGGTTAATTGGTTGCTGCCGGCTAGAATTAACCTTAATTATCAACTCCTTTTCATTGGTTCTGGGTGCTCCCTCCTGTTTGTATTTAAGTTAGTCTTGTTTTCAGTTCAGGTTATGGGAGCATACTGACTCTTATGTCGACTCTGCCTTCCTTTGTTCTCTGCCCTTTTTGACTGGCCCTCATGCCCCGTTTTGTTTCCTTTGTTTTTCCTAAATAAAACCCCAAAACATGGATGTCTGCATTGGTGCCTCGTACATTTCTCCCGGCTGTATCACCTGCAGCAGAGAGACTACTCGGCGGTGGAGTTCCGTGCTTTGGCGGCTCAGGTCACGTGAGGGGACCCCGCTTTACGGGCCGCCTACCACGCAGGGTTGGCTCCCCATCTGCAGGACGAGCTGGTTTGGCGCGAGCGCCGGGGAACGCTGGAGGCTCTGATCCAGCTCAGCCTCCGCCTAGACCTCCAACTTGGCTTGGCCGTCCCCGCGGCCCCCGCCAGCCACTCAGCCTGCATCGCGGCAGCCACCAGCCGCTCGACCCGCTCCACGGTCCCAACCCAACTCGATTCAGCTCTGTCCAGCCCAACTCACGGTCCACCGTGTCCTCGCAAGCCAGAGACTCCGACCCAAAACCACAGAGCTCTCTCAGAACGAGAGGCTCCACTCCCGAACCAGAGAGCTCCCCAGAGCCGAAGAGCTCCGCCCCAGATTCCCGAAGCTCCGCCCCAAAACCACAGAGCGCTCTTAGAACGAAAGGCTCCACTCCCGAGACAGTGGCCCCACTCCAGCCAATCCCAGCCAGTTTAGTTCGCTTCAGTCCAGTCAAAGCCAGTTCAGCCCTTTTCAGCTCCGTCACAGCCAGTTTAGTACTTCTCAGCCCAGTCCCCGCCAGTTCAGCCCTTTTTAGCCCAGCCATTTCAGCTTCCTTCAGTCCAGTCCCAGCCATTTCAGCTTCCTTCAGTCCAGTCCCAGCCATTTCAGCTTCCTTCAATCCAGTCCCAGCCATTTCAGCAACCTTCAGTCCAGTCCCAGCCAGTTCAGATCATTTCAGCCCAGTTCCAGGCAGTTCAGCCCTCTTGAGACCAGCCCCAGCCATTTCAGCTCCCTTTAGCCCAGCCATTTCAGCCCCCTTTAGCCCAGTTCCAGCTGTTTCAGCTCCCTTTGGCACCAGTTCCAGTTCCTGCACCCGGTCCGGCCCCAGTTCCAGTTCCTGCACCCAATCCGGCCCCAGTTCCAGTCCCTGCACCCGGTCCGGCCCCAGTTCCACTCCCTGCACCTGGTCCGGCCCCAGATCCAGTCCCTGCACCCGGTCCGGCCCCAGATCCAGCTCCAGCACCCTGTCCGGCCCCAGGTCCAGCTCCTACTCCAGCACCCGGTCCAGATCCGGCTCCTACTCCAGCACCCAGTCCAACACTCAGCCCGGCCGCGGCCATCAGCTCAACCCCACTCAACCTGGTCTCACCGACTCCAGCTTCTGCACTGGTTCCCATACCGGCTCCCCAGGCTGTGAGCCCCCTTCCGGTTCCCGCGCCAGCTCCCCAGGCCATGGACTCTCGAGTCCCCACTCCGGTCGCCACACTGGACTCTCAAGCCCCCTCTCCGGTCCCCGCACCGGACTCTCGAGCCCCCGCCCCGGTCCCCGCACCGGACTCTCGAGCCCCCGTTCCAGTCCCAGCACCAAATGACAATTCTGATAGATTTTAAGAAAACTAAGTTAGCAAAGTGTAAATATTTTATTTAAGAGATTACACTACTGCAATTAGGAAATTACTGACCAAAGTTGAGGAAAAGGCAAGACCGTTAAGATACAAAAATGCATTTTATGATGTTAGTTAGTGTTTAACTAAAGCATTTTATTTTGCAGTCACTGATGTTTAGAATCATGTAACCTATCTATTGACAATGCTTGAGGTGTCAAGTCTTCTTACTTAAAGACCAGGCAGAGATTCAAGTCATTTTCTAAAAGTCCATGTCAAGTTTGATGGTTGTAATGAGCATTCTGACATGATATATGGTCTGCTTATAATATACTTTGCTATATCTATGGAATTCAAAGCATGTTCTGCACCATCATCTATTATTATTATAGAGTTTCAGCATTAATTATATATATGAACGCTTTAAATAGGCTAATGCATACAACACAATGAAACCTTTGAAATAAAAGACTGAAGCATGTTGAAAATATTTTTCAACATGCTTCAGTCTCAGCCTCAGGTAATTTTCTTATTGTTATTAAGCAAAAATAAATAAACTAGTTACATTATAAAGTCTACAACAACATAATAAGCATGTTACGTCATTTACATTAAACTATAAGCCCACTGTAGCCAACGTTAATAAATCTCCTCCTTCTGTTCCTCACTGACCTTTTTATAGTTCATCTTTCTTTCTTTCCACAGAGTCAGTTACAGCCACAGCAAAATCATTTGAACTTTTTAAAATATTATAAATACTACGAAAATGGATATAAATCTATTACACTCCTAAACCATGTGACCTGATGACATGATGTCTGATCAAAATAAAGAGAGACATGGGAACAGAGAATCAAAGACGTATTCAACATAGTGGAACATTTTAATTACACAATGGCATAAAATATATACATATAATACAATAGAGACAGAGAGAGAGAGATGCAGATGGATGGACAGATAATGGATAGATAATGATGGATATGGATAGATAATTTTAATTACATTTAATTTTACACAAGACACAGTACCATGGCAATTCGGTGCCTGGGACGTTCTCAGTCTGTATAATGCATAAGTCATGGAACCATCTTTTGCATGTGTCACATTGGGTCTAGAAAAAGAAACAATTCAATTAGGCTTAGAATGATTTTAAATCGTATGTGCCACACTTCATTAGGGGTAAAAGCACAAAGTATGTA